>CM063179.1:135324164-135506664 GCA_031835075.1 Saguinus oedipus
ACATTTTGTCAGGTACATTTGTCTACCTAATTTTCTGCAGACTGAAAGGCATCATCCCCCAATGTGAAAACACCAGGAGTTATATGATGATAATTATAACTGATGAGGAGAAAAATGTCGCCTATAGAATCCATACCGGCTGCTTGCATGAGAGAATGCGCTCATCCCAGCTCTGTTGGATTGTTTCCACAGATGTTTTTCATTTCATATTTGGTTTGATTAAAGATGAAATTCACCCATCAAAAGGAAGAGAGGGCCCTGCAGAGTGTGAATTCTTCATTGGAAAGCATGTGCTAGTTAAAAAGAAAGAAAAAAGGTCTCTTAATCCAGTTTCTGAGCTGCACTGATCCCAAATTGAACTGAATTTCTATTAATAACCCAAGCTAAAAATCCTTCAGGTGTCCTGTGGGGGCTGAAAGCGTGGAGGCCGGTGGCACTGGCCAGGGCCACTCTCTTCACCCAAATGTTGGGCCTTCCCACCGAGTGCCCAAGAGGAAACGCTCCTGGAAAGCTGCTGTTGGAAGTTGGGCCTTGTGGAATCGGGCATAGGTGTAGCTGTGGAGGGGCTTGTGTGAATGGGGAATTTATGAAACCAGGGCTAAAGACAACAGAAAGGGCCCCCAGAGACAGGGCTCTGGCCCACCCTGTGCTTCCCTGATGCATGGGGGGCCCGGCCAGCTGTGCAGGGAATACTGTCCTCTCCCAGCCAGGTTTCAGGGCTGGGGGACTTGGCATCCCTGCTCTTGCCCCAGCAGCCCCCAAGCGGAGATGCTGGAGTTCCAGTAGAGTGGAGAGAAAAGTGTCTTTGACAGCAAGGTGAGCTGACTGCCTGCACAGCGGGTCCCCTGGGTGACTCAGGCCCCCTTCCTGGAAAGCAAAGAGAGGGACGCATTTTCACCTCCTGAGGGAACAAAGACTAGAGAGGGAAGAGTCTAGTAGGTGTGTACGCCCACTCAAAGGCTTTCAGAGGTCTCAGAGCAGACTTTAGAGCTGATGACAAAGTGGAAGGCGGGAGGAGAGGAGTGAGAGAGCATCTGCACGTGGTCCCCAGGCATGGGCATGTGACAAGTTGCGGTCTCCCGCAGTGGCTGCTGCTGTCTGTGTCCCTAGGGTGTGGGGGCTTCTGCGGGAGAGGACCCTGTCCCCGCACCTCAGCTGCTGAAGAGAGTCAGCTGGTGCCTGATGGCCGGCCAGCTGGCCTGCATCTGTGAGACCTCGATGCCTGCTGGGTTCCCTGCCAGGCAGGGCTCACCCACCGGGTGACATGTGGGACCCTCCCAAACTGGCCCATGCAGCCACGCAGCTGTGGCCACAGTCTCTGCTGCTCTGAATATTTGTTGTGTTCCTCCTGATAAGGTGCATGACGTTTTGAGATGGTGCTGGCAGCTCTGTCATCAAGTTCCTTCCCAGGCAGCATGGGCTGAGGATGCCAGCAGCATGCCCGCCCCAGGACACAGATCCACTGGCTCTCGGGATCCCTCCGGGGTTGGCCCAGACTGCAGTGGTGGCTCTGATCTTGTCCCAGATTGTTTGGTCATGCAGTTGGCTGTGACAAAAGAGAAACATGGTCCGGGTTATACATAGTCTTTCCTTGTCCTTATTTCTAGACACTCTTGAAACATCAAGACTGCACTCCGCTGGACTTCATATCCAGTTATTCATAAGCAGTTATTCTGTCATCAAGCCTGCTCTGGAGTGAACTTCCAAATAGTCTGAACTAAAAGTGAAATCTTATAGGCCTTGAAACTTAGCATTCTGTCCCTTTGTATTCGAAAACATGGGTCATCTTCCCCTCCCCAGTCTGGCCAGTATCCTCTGGATTTATTGCTAACCGTAACTGCTCAGTTTCACACCCATCCTGAGACCATTTGATGTGATCTTGTATGTGTGACTGGTGAAGGCTGCTCCCTCCAGAAAACATTGAGCAGCCCCCAGGCCAAGGTGCTGCAGAGATGGGAACACCATATGGGAGGGGGAAACGCCAGCAAAGCAGACCCTGGTCACCTATAGAGTGGCCTCCCTGATGGTGGCCCTTGACTCTGGTCGGCAGTGGACTGGCCCACCCCTCGAGATGTCTCAGTCAGCTGGCAAGATTACGTCATGTGACGGGCAGTGCCTCTGCTAAACAAGAAAGAGGCAGGGAGCTGAATGGACAGGTCTCAGGAAGCACAGCATGGCAGCCCTCATGGCCTTCTGGGAAGGCTGTTTCTGCATCACTGAGGCCCCACTGCCCAAGGTGTTGGGTACAAAGGGCACAGATTTCCAGATGTGAAGAGTGTCAGATGGGCCAGGGGCAGGTGAGGCATGAGGAGGATCTCGTGCTGGGGTTGAGGGAAGAGCATCCCTGCAGTCAGAGGGCCAGGTGGGGCCATCTTCGGGGATGTGGGGAGAACCAGACGGCCCTCAGAGACCCGTGCTTGGAGATCCCCCTCCCCCTTGACAAGACTGCAGCCTGTGCTGAGCACAGCTGGCCCAGAGTGAGGGCCATGTGCTACTACTGCAGGCCAGCGCCCTCCATGCCCACGTGCCTGCACGGGTGGCTGCCTCGCTGGCATCCCACTGCTGCTTGGGTGGCTGTGCCGATAAGGATGCAGGTATGAAGCTGGATGGTGAGGTCACTCGCCTGTGGTTTGGGATCCAAGAAGACAGCAAGACCTCAGCTTCATGAGAAGAGGGGCCTGAAGTTCCACGCTGGGGCAGGGTGAGGAGGGAAAGGGGTGAAGGGCATGGAGCAGGCTCCTGGCAGGGCGCAGACAGGCCTGGGATCTGGAAGACCTGCAGGTGGGGTCAGGCACCTGCAACACTCTCCTGTGTCTTCGAAGCCTCTGGTGCTAGAAGAGAAGGTGCTCACATTTCACCTTCTGTCCCTTACTGTGTAGTTTGGTATTGTGTTCAGTGGATAGAAATCATGTACCATTGCCCACTCTGCGCCTGCCTTTGACTGTCACCGTGAACCTCAGATGAGATGGTTACACCAGCCTCAGCGAAGGCAGAGATGCGGCATTCCCCATTCCCCCCAGCCACTTGGAGACTGAGGGACCCATGGCCTGGAGCATGGGGCCTGTATGGGTGGGTAAGCCCCCGAATAGACAGGAGGAGGCGGGGTGTACGAGCCTCTTGAGGAGGAGGAAGGTGAGTGGGGGTCTCGGGAAGCTTGTCTGGCCACGGCAGGCAGGACAATGGCCTCCCCCTACCCATGCCTCTCCCTTAGGCCTTTTGTCATGACAAGTGACACCTGAGGGGGGGGGCTGGATGGGTATTTGGAATGTGATGGCACAGGCCACAGTGGGTCACTTGTTTTTACAAATGCCTAAGAAGAAAACCAACCATTCTTCCAACTCAGGGAAGTGGAATTTGCCATTGAAAATCAGTGGAAACCACGTAGAATGGTCTTTGCAAATTCCTTGCATCTAAGGAAGTGCCCCTGGAACAGTGGAAGGGAGCCACGCAGGCTCGATGGAGAGGGTGACAGCTGCACCCTCATCCCTGGCGTGCTGCGGAGGGGGAGCCTGCCCAGCCTGGGAGCCTCCACGCAGTTCCCGGGTTCAGCCTGGCTGGGTAGTCCGGGAGAAGCCCCGCACTGAGAGACCTTGAGGTGGCTCCTGCTTTGAGGACGTTTGTGCACCCACCCGGAGGTTTGACGGGAAAGCATTGCGGCCATTTCCCAGCCAGTGCCCGCGGAGGGGCTGGGCATGTGCAGGGCTGTGCACTGCCGTGGTTTCCTGTGTCTGCCCGGAGAGAAGACCCGAGCAGCCCCACGGGCCTGGCGTGGAGGGGCCGCCTCGCAGCATGCAGAGAAGTGGTTTGCATGGCTGGAAGTCAGTGTTTATCTGTCTTTAGACTCGGTCAAAGACACGTTTCTTTCACAAATTACCATTTTCAAAACCCATTAAGGTCTGATTTCCAAGGCGCTGAACCTGATGCTTCTCGGGGCCTCTCTTAGAAGCTGGTGGGAGGGCAGGAGCATCTTCCCTGTTGACTCTTAAATGTCCAGATTTTTGTCGTTCGCTTTTGACCCTTGCAGGAGAGGTCTCGTGGCTTCCGTGCACGTTCACGTGACTCACCTGGCTGAGTGACTGACGTAAACAAACGGGATGAGCTTGGAAAACACTTTGTAATCCCTTGAAAAGGAGAGAAACGTAAATGTAAATCACTGTTTAACCTGGAGGCGGGAAGGGAGCTGCTCCTCAGTTGAGCTGCAGGTTGTTGTTATGTGGGCAGGAGGGAATTGCACTTTGGATGGCTTCGGATTTTCTCTTCATGCTCGTGCTCTCTAAACCTTCAAAAGCACATGGTAAGCGCACCAGCACATGTGCTTCTGGAGGAAACGCACAGTGTCCATGTAGAGCAGGCACTGATTTTGCACAGAAAAAGTGGGACGAGAGGTTCCGTGTGTTTAAATAAAGTGCAGCAGTCCCAGGTAGCTCAGCCGGGCAGCACTCAGAGGTGACCTGGCCCGGGGATTGAGCTCAGGTCTCAGAAGGGTCAGCTAGCCAAGCCCCTCACAGGACGACCCCTGAACTAACGGGCATATTGCAGATGCAGACTGTTGATTCCAGGGAACCCAGGCGAAAGGCCAAGGAGAGGTCAGGTTGTTGGTGGCAGTGCCCCTGCTGGAGTCCCTTCAGGGCTATGGCACTGATGTCCTATGTAGACTGTCCCCCAGAACCCATCTTCCGGGGAGTCAAGGCTGCAGTCGGGAGGTGACAGACATCTCATCCATGGCATGAGGGCAGCAAGACCCCCTCCCTCGGAAGCCAGTTGCGGCCACTGTCTGCCCAGTGAACAGGGTGTTCAGCCCTAAGCATGGGAGGGTTCCTGGCTGGGCATCTCCATGGTAGCCCCTGGTACTGCCTCCTGCAGGATGAGAAGGGTGGGGCCTACCTCCAGGGCTCTGGAAGCAGCATTGACATGTCCTCTCTGCTTTGAACCCCAAATATCGGAGGTGGTCTCAGGAAATTTACAAAGTGTATTTTGCCAAGATTAAGGACATGCACCCATGACACAGCCTCAGAAGTCCTGACAGCGTGTGCCCAAGGTGGTTGGGGCATAGCTTGGTGGTACACATTTTAGACATGAGGCATAAATCAATACATGTAAAATGTACCTTGGTTCTGTCCAGAGAGGCCGGGACAACAGGAAGCAGGGAGGGGGCTTCAGGTCACAGGTAGACCAGTGAAAAATGGTTGCATTGTTTCAATTTCTGATAAGCCTTTCCAAAGGAGGCAATCAGATACGTTTATCTCAGTGAGCATAGGGGTGACTTTGAATAGAATGGGAGGCAGGTTTGCCCTGAGTGGTTTCCAGCCTGGCTCTTTGCTTTAGCTTGGTTTTTAGGGGACCCCAAAATGTTCACACTGGGGAAACAGTTTTTCCCTGTTACCCAACTCCTAGGCTTCTTAACCCAAAGGAACTTCTTCCACTCAGAAGTCAGCAAAAATAGTGCACTCCATGTCCTAAGAACCTAGAGCTACCGGTTTCTGTGTGAGGTGTGCTCTATTAGGCTAGGGATTTGCAGATACTTGCCAAGTTCTCAGTAACTGTAAAAGGTCCCACAGAATGTGAATTGTGTTTCATTTGGGGACAGATGCCTTGTGCTGGGGATTTAAGTATGTCTACCTGCCCAGAGTGGACACAGATACTGTCCCTGTCGCTCCTCTTCCTCCTGCTTGTTTTAAGTGCTACAAATTATGGGATTTTCCTACCCACCTGACGCATTCTATTGAAAATTCAGGAATACATATGTAAGTGACTATTTATTGATAAGTCGTTGTGAAATAGGCCAGAGATCAACCAACTTCCTTTAATTAATTTAACAGATAATTAGCAAGGGCCTACTGCATTCTAGGGATTGTGGGGGTAAGGGGGAGGCAGTAAACAAAAACAGAGAAACCCTGCCCTGTGGCATCCCTCATCTTGTCTGGGGGTGGAGGTGGGGCAGGCCTGAGACAGAAGGAACAGGTAAAATACACTTCAAAACCAGGTGCTGGTCAGTGTCATGGAGAATTCTTAAAGCACGGAAAAGGGATGAGTGAGTTTTAAATGTGGTGATTGCTGAGGAAATGGCCTCTGCCAGTCTGGAGGAGGAGCTGGAGCTGGGGAGGACAGGCTGGCCAGCCCCCCTACCACACACACCTACACACACACACGGGCGCACCCATGTTCATGCACATGCATACACACAGCAAGGGACCCACAAGGACTGTGGCCTCTTAGCGTGTGCAGAGCCACCACACTGACCCTTAGCTGTGTGGCCTGACTTCGTGAGGCCCCCGTTGTCATGGAGATGCTGGGAACAGGAATATTTGCCACCCTCCAGTGAGGAGCCCCCATCCCATAAGGGCGAAGCCTGAACTGGCCCTTCCCTAATTGGCACCTCTATCCTATTTTCTTTGGCTGAGAAAATTCTCGTAAATGTATATTTAATGTGCTGTTGGGATTGGTAGTTTCCCCCCTCATCCCCCAGAGATCATCAAATCTCTGGGGGTCTTTCAAAACCTAAAGGTGATCTCCCTGGTCTTATTATACTGTTTAGTTTTTGCTTTTTTTTCTTTTTCTTGAAAGACCTAATTGTGGAGCTCTTCCCCCGCTTCTATGAATCCCAAGTAAGGAACTAAAATGGAAGACTGGCTTCTGGCTCTCGCTGCAGCAGATGGGATAATTCTACAGGTGATTGCCCTGGAGGTCTGGAAGGGAGGGAGAGCAGCACCATTAGACTAACATAGCTCTGTTATTGACTAATGACGAGCAGAGTGGCCTTGCCTTGCTGCCTTCAAACAGACACGGGGATTTGTTACTCTATTTGTTTTATAAAATATGCATTGAGAGCAACACCAAAATGCTGAATGACAAGTGACCCTCGGAGCACGCCTGGTATGTGGCGCGTTGTCTCGCCAGTATGTCTTAGAGACTTCTTTGATTCTAATTCAGTAGGATTTTTAACCCCGACATTTTGAAATCTTGCTCGGAAGTCCGTGTTATTCTCATTAACATCAGTGAGTTTTTCACATATCTAAATATCTAATATCGTGCTTTGAGACTTGAAGCCCGGCCCGCTCTTTAAAAGCAAGGGATCTCACCATATCCTGGAGTTCTGTAGTGATTTGACATGTCCTTGAAGAAATTATCTTTCAAAAAAGTAAGTTTAGTTGATTGAAATGAAATTAACACCACATTTCTGTGTCATAATTTATTAACCTGATTGGCTAGCTGGATTCTAGCCTGTGTTTACAAACATCTGGAACCCTCTGCCCTTCCTCAGTGTCCTTAACTGCTGTTCTCACCCTCAGCACTCATGCCCAACCCTCATGCTGAAAATTCCCCCATGTACTACTGTAAGCTGTAGCATCCAAGGCCTCCAGTGTAGAGCTGCAATTCCTTGTATACATTTTGGCTTCATCAGTGGTATAGGTACCATTTAATGTTATCTTAATACACTCATTTTGGATTTTGCAGTTGCAACAATCACAAAAATCTTCAGTTTTGATGACTTTGTGTTGTTGCTTCAGAAATTCGGGGCTGGGTGCAGTGGCTCACACCTGTAATCCCAGCACTTTGGAACCCAAGGTGGGTAGATTACCTGATGTCAGGAGTTCGAGACCAGCCCGGCCAGCACGGTGAAACCCTGTCTCTACTAAAAACCCAAAAATTAGATGGGTGTGGTGGCACATGCCTGTAGTCCCAGCTACTCAGGAGGCTTGAACCTGAGAGGCAGAGGTTGCAATGAGCCAAGATTGAGCCAAGATCGTGCCACTGCACTCCAGCCTGGGTGACAGCGAGACTCCGTCTCAAAACTAAATAAATAAAAAGAAGATACTGGGATGTAGCTGTCTCTGCCTGGGTTGTTTTCCAAATGCATTTGCTTGGAGATAGAACAGCTCCTCCCTGTATGTGCAGTATAAGGGAGCAGACTCTCTGGAGAGCACAGGCCTTTGTACTTGTTGCTGAGAACAGAACTAAAAGTCCTGCACGATGCATACTAGTTCCAAGGCTACTAGCATTATTATTTATTTAATGATGAATGAGCATGTGAAATTTTGAAGAGCAGTTCAGCCCAAAATATTCCATGAGGATCTGCCAGGAAAGTGTTTTGGAACAGTATTAAACTTCAGAAAGTGTTCTGATGTTTATAGACTGACATGAAAACAGAAGTAAAAGTCTAACTTGAACGAAAGTCCTCCTTAAAGATTGCCTTTGAAATTGAGTAATGGCGGATGCACAGCACCTGATGTTTGGGCTCAGAAGGGACGTAGAGTGGTCATCTGAATATCCCCGCCCCGTCCCGAGCTCTCTATGGCATTAGTAGATGCTGGAAGATGAGGCCGGGTTTTCTCTTTCATTGCCTGTTCAGTGAAAGGGTTACTTGATCTTTGGTGCTTTTTCTTTATTCTAAAGAGTGAACAGTCATTTCATGCGACATTTTGGATGTTTGCTGCCAATTCCAGCAACCATTTGTCTTCTCAGAACTAAGTTTATAACTTCCTTCTTTCTCTCCTTTCACTTTTACCCCATTCTGATTTTTCATCTCACTGCCAATTGTGGCTTCGTTTCTGGGCACTCATTTATTAATCCTTCCGTTTTATTTCCCAGAACACATGCTGGTGTGCGTCTTTTTGCAGTTAAAGTGTTACACTAACCTTTTTGATAGCATGGGGTGGTATCTGATGGGTGAGCGCTTGTCATCTGCGGTCTGTCTCAGGTGTGCAGATGGAAGCCATCCTGCAGCCATTTCATCAGAGGCTACGGTGTGGGAGCACCTTGGGGAAGAAGAAAACATCGTTTCTGCCTTTACGAAACTGATACCCCATCAAACTTGAGATTAAAACAAACAACAAACAAAAAAACCCAGCAACCTACAGAGTACTGCAGAGAGGCTTTGGGACCTCTGGCAGAGCCGTGGGGAGCTGGCTGGGAAGGGCAGCTCTTCCGTCCCGGCAGGCTTGCTTCCTCAGCGGGCTGAGGGGCACAGAGCCCACCTCCATTATCTGAACTGATTCCATCTTTCTCTCCTGCCTCTGCTCTGGGCTTCCATTATGTGAAATTAATGTGTGTGCTTAGGTTACAGGGGGTGGGGGCAACCCTCAGAAATATGCGAAGACTTCAAGGAAGACCTTTTCTGTTGACAAAGAGGAAGATGCCCCACCCCCAACACACACACACACACACACACACACACACACACACGTACACACACACATACGCCCGTACATGTACAAGCACACGGTTTCCATAGCCAGAGCAGGGAGGATCTCTTTCTGGGGAATGTTCATGTGTCACTGTTGATTTTACATTGTTTTTTCTTTCTTTGACTTGAAAATTTTTAAAGTAACACAAATTTATTATTTTAAAAACTTCAGCAGCTGTAGAAGTACAGCCATAAAAATCCTCTTTTCAGAGGCAATCAATCTTCGTCCTTTGGAATGCAACCTTATAAATCTGTTTCTGTTGTAAATATACTTCCCTGTTCTTACCTGCCTTTACCTAAAAAGTATATAGTATATTCTTTTGTGAGTAGAACTTTAACTTCCTAATATATCATAGGCTTTCCATAGCTGCACATTGTTCTGTATTATGGATTACTGTAATTTATTAACTCTTCTCACTTTGAGTGGAAATTTAGTTTTATTTCCAACTTTTTTTTGCTTTTATTATAAACATTCACGTATATCTGTATTTCTGTGCCATATGCAAGTATTTCTGTGGGATAGACTTCTAGGAAAGGAATTGTTTGGCCGAAGGGCATACATATTTAAATGTCCACGGATGCAGCCCAGACGCCCTTCCTAAGGCTGTACCAACTCATACTCTCAGCAGTAATGAAGATGTCCATTTCTCACACCTCTGCAAACAGAAGATTTCTAAAATGGCTTTTTATTTTTCAAAGAGCTTACACTGGACAACTATGGATGTCATGCAGCTTTTTATGTTTATTAGCCAATGATATTTTTCCCCTTTGATTTACTTGTACATATTCTTTGTTTACTTTTTTCCATTGTTTCTTTTCATTTTATTAGCTCTACAACATGGCTATTAGCCCTTTGTCTAACCAGTTATAAATATTTTATTCTAGTCTCTTCTCATAGCAGTTTAGTGTTTTTTTGTTTGTTTGTTTTTTGTTTTTTTCGGAGTCTCTCACTGTTGCTTGGACTGGAGTGCAATGGCACGATCTCGGCTCACTGCAACCTCCACTTCCTGGGTTCAATGATTCTCCTGCCTCAGCCTCCCGAGTAGCTGGGATTATAGGCACCCACCACCAAGCCCAGCTAATTATTTATTTTTGTATTTTTAGGAGAGATGGGGTTTCACTATATTGGCCAGGCTGGATTATCCTTCCACCTCGGCCTCCCAAAGTGCTAGGATTACAGGCATGAGCCACTGCGCCCAGCCTTAGTGGTGTCTTTCAGTCATGCTGGAGTTTTAAACTTTTCCACAGTTTAATCTGACAATCCATTTATTGGAGCTTCCAGTTTTGAGTCCTGCTTTGAAAGACCATTACGACTGTAAGACTGCAAAAAGGTTATCTTTACTTACAGTTTTGTTTTGACATTTTTAATGTACTGGTGATTTGCTTTCATGTGATGTGAGACATGATCACGGAATGTTTTTCTACGTCGGTGGCTTTTCTACACCCTTTCGTAGGCTTCATTGTCCTCCACCCTCGTAGCTGAAACGTCGCCTTCATCTTGTTCTGACCTTGTGTGTGTGTGTGTGTGGGTCTAGATGCAGCCCCTGTTCTGCCCACTGCTGTCCCTGGGCCAGCTCTTCGCTGACGCTAATGTGGCTCTGCAGACATTTCCACATGTAGTAAGATGTGTCCTTTCTCATTCTTGTTTGTAAATAAGAATGGGGGTGCGGACACAGGAGGTGGAATCATACACAAATAGCCTGACAGAATACAGATAATAAGAATTTTAAAAGGAGGGGCGGAGGGAGTAGCATAAGATCATGGCCTGTTGTATAGGTCGTAGTTAGGAGTCAAAGGAAACTATTTCAAGCCAACAGACCATAGGCAAGGAATTAGGGTGACCAGTCATCCCGGCTCGCCTGTGAGGGGTCCCCCAGGACACGGAACTTTCCGTTTTAACATTGGGAAAATCCTGGGTAAACTGGGACAAGTTGGTCACCCCAGATTACAGACACTATGAAAGATAAAAATACGAACTTGCCACTGGAATAAAAACACTTTCCAAAATATTAAACTGAAAGAAAAAGCAAAGACGACTAAGCAGATTGACACTAACACTCACAATAATTCCAGCGTCAACCAACAGGACAAAGCGGAAGCTGTGTCACGACCCGTCGGGGGCTTAGCTGCTCGTGGAAGTGAACTTTCATGTTGGCTTGGAAAGGTTAGGGGTAACTGAGCACGTGTCAGCAGCACACATGGAAAGGTTAGGGGTAACTGAGCACGTGTCAGCAGCACACCGGAAACACGGTGATTCAGAAGGGAAGGGCCGGGGGATGGGCGGTGATTAATCAGGCAGATGAAACCGTAGGGAAGCAGGGGTTGCCATCTTGGGATTAGACCAAGCAGAAACCAGGCCAAAAGGCATTATAAGAGACAAATTAGGACACCTTAAAATGCTAAAAGTCACACTCGTAATGAAGATAAAACCCTTGTAACATAGAAACCACCTGTATGAAGCAGAACCTACAGCATATGCAAAGAGAAATAAATAGAAACGCAGAGATGTTCAGAGACTTTAACACACCATTCTTAGTACAAGACAGGCTGAGTGGCCACAAGTAAGGAGTGATGCAAGAGGCCGAAACAACCGTGACTGATACGTATTGAAATGCATTCACCGAGTAGAAAATACATCTTTTTCTTAACATACGTGAGTATTTACAAAGCATATCAAAATTTAAGTGACAAAGGAAAGTTTCATAAAAGAATTGTTACAGTCAACATTCTCTGATCACAGTGCAATAAAACTATAAATTGTTAACAAAAACAAGGCCCATCCACCTAGAGACTTAAAACCTATTCTTGAATGAAAGTGCAAATATAAACCAACCCAAGAGAATGTCTGTAAAATAGCTCTATATATCAAAAGCATAGTCAATGCAATGATTAGAGAATTCATGACTGTAGACACCTGTATCAATAAAATTGAGAGAAGAAAAATAAACGAAATTAATACTACATTAAGAAAAGTATGAAAAATTAAAGGGAAACCAAAAAAGTTTTGGAAAGGAAATAATCAGAAAATAATGAAGTCGAGAAGAAAAACGCATTATTTAATAAATCAAATTCTGATTTCTTTTAAAAAATTGAAAAAGACAAATCATTATTCAAGGAAAAAATAGGGAAACAAATATATAAAATGAGAATGACAGCAGGGAAATAAGTATTGATATAGAAGTTTTTTAAAAGCACAAAAGACTAAGTTGCAAATAAATATGAAAACATTTTTGAAGTGCATAATTAGGGAAAAAAACAGTTTTAGCAAAATTAACCCCAGTAGAGATAGAAAGCTTAAATAAACCAATTTACATGGAAGAAGTAGAGAACATTTTCAAAGAACTACCTCACAAAATGGGTCCAGGCCCAGCTGCTTTCAGAGGGGAATTCTAGTAAATCCTTTGTGTAGATGATTCTAATGATACATAAATTGTTTTAAAGCATAGTACCCCAAAACCTAAAACGCAATTAGAAAAAAAGAAATGAAAAGAAACTTCCCATATTTTTTATGAAGCAAGTATAAACTGAAACCTAAACCTGATAAAGACAGTACATCATAAAGAAAATAAAAACTAATATCACATGGCAATATTGATGCAGAAATGCTAAATAATATTAGTGAAAGATTCCAACACCTCTCTAGTACTATGGAATACACCTCAATAAATATACTGTTTCTGTGCCCTAGAATGCAAGGGTAGTTCACGATTAGGAAATCTGTTAATTGCATCGCAGATGAGTATTATAATCCTGCAAAAAGGAAGGAGAAAAGTACCATTGCAAGTAACTTAAACACTACAGTCTGATGACATGTACTCAGTTGTAGGGGGAAAACTACAAATATTCTTAATACCTTTGTTTTGCATAGAGGTGTGAAATTGTTTCATGTGCATGTAGATTGAGAAAATGACTAAGGGTGTTGATGTTTTGGAGAACTCCCCGTGTCTGACACAGAGTAGGGTCAGGAAGGAAGAAGCTGGTGCAGTTGGCTTGGAATCAGCACCATCTATGTGGACTCGTTATTTCTCAAACATGCACACTGTACACTTCTTCCAGCTCAAGCTAGAACTAAAAAGGCCTGGAGGCAGTAATACCCCAGTCACAAAGAACACACCTAGTTCCCAGTCCTATTTCCAAAATGCTGTGCACCACTGAAAGGATCTTATGCAACTTGGAAAAATGGCTGATTCCAGGATGGGGGTAGTAAAGGCACAAAAGGAGCCTTGAACAAGAAGAATGATAAGGAGGATGAGAAGGGAAAATACAAAATGAGCCCAGAATTAGCCAGGGCAAGGAGAAGCCAATTTTTAAAATGGGCGAGACATTGGAACAGGCGCTTCACCAAAGAGCGCATATAAATGTAAGACATGTGACAACACGCTCAACATCTTCACCCTTAGCAAATGAAAACTAAAACCACAAGGAAATTCCACTACATGCTGATTAGAATGGCTAAAGTGAACTGACAGTGCCAAGTGCTGGTGAAGATGCAGAGCAGCAGGAGTCCATTGCAGGCAAAAATGCTAAATTACAACTGCCAGGATAACAGTCGGGTGGGTTTAAAAAATAAACTTGAACATACACTTACTGTATGACACAGCAATCTGACTTAAGTGTTTACTCAAGTGAGCAAAAACACATAACCTACTCAGCCATCCACCCACTCCCTCAGTCACCCAACCACCCTCACTCCTCACCCACTCAGCCACGTTCCTATCCACTCACCCATCCACTCATACACTCACCTACCCACCCATTTATCCACTCATAGAGTTACCCACCCACCCACCCACTCACTCACTCACTCACACCCACTTACCCACTACTCCTCACCCACTGACTTACACACCCACCCACTCCTCACTCACCGGCCTACTCACTCACCCACCCGCTCTCTCCCCGCTCCCATCTCTCTCTCTCGGTCTCTCTCCCTCTCTTGTACTATAGTGGCTTTACTCAGAGTCTCCCCAAGTCTTCAACAGCCATTCCCTCACTTGGAGAACTGAGTAAATAAGCTGAGCTTCATCCATACCATGCAGTTGAGTTCAGCCCTGAGAAAGGAGCAGACTCCTGAACACACAACACCACAAATGGCTCGCAAGGCGTTACGCATTTGATACTGAAAGAAGCCAGACACTGGAGACAACATGATGACATTATTCCACTTACAGGACTGACTGTGGGAGGCAGAACCACTGGGACAGCAAATCAGCGGTCATCAGAGGTGGGATCGAGGGGGAAAGAGGTTGCCTATGAAGGGCCACAGGAAGTGTCTGGAGTGATGGAACTCTGTCTTGATCTTAATGATGGTCATGTGACCATAGGTGTTTGTCAAAACTTACAGAACTAAACGCCAAAAAGGGTGAGCTTTACTTTATGTAAAAAATGTTAATGTTGTGAAAGACAAAGACTGTAAGACTCTTCCAGCTTGAGGGAGACTGAAGAAACATGATGACTGAATGCAATGTGTGAGCCTGTACTCGAGGGAGAGTGTATTGTGGGAGAAACATAATTGGGACAATTAATGACATTGGCTGTGGATTATATGTTAGATAAAAGCATGCATTATGGTTACCTAAGAGAATATTCTTTTTCTTAGGAAAAAGGTGTGTGATATACGCACAATAACTCTTAAATGGTTCATACAAACAAATAATAATGTATGTGTGGGGAGGGAGAGGGAGAGAGAGATAAAATAGTGGCAAGATGGTGAAAACAGGTGAATTTGGGTAAAAAATATACAGGTGTTCTCAGTGTTCTTGTAACTTTTCTGTAAGTTTGAAGTTATTTGAAATAAATGTTAAGTAATTAAAACCTCTTAAATTGTTCTTGCTCAGATGTCTTTTTCCATGCTTTTAGAGTGCACTTGTCAACTTTCACATTTTAAAAATCCAGTTAGAGTTTTGATTCCAGGTGCATTCACTATGTAGATCGATTTGGGATCACAGTGAATTTGTGTTAAGTTTGAGAAAATTTTTCTTTCTGATATTTTTCTATCTAGGAATATGCTGTATCTTCACTTATTTAGCGCTTCCTTTATGCCTTCCCATAACATTTTATACTTTTAGTCCTAGAACTCTGATATTTTTTGCTAAGTTTAGTCATATTTTTTAACGTTTGTTTTATAAAATGAGCTCTTTTCACCTCATTGAAATTGCTAATTTATTATTCCTCACATCTGGAAAACTATTGACTTTCGTATTCGGCCATTCTGCTGAATTATCTTACTAGTTCTAACATCAGTTTATTCCTTTAACTTTCTCGAATAATACCTGGAAACCACGACAGTTGTGTTTTTTTCCTTCCTGATATTTTGATCTGCTCCTTCTTGGTTTTGTGTTGTGTTGACCAGAGGCGAGACAGCAATGCTGAGAGCAGTGATGCTGCTGCTGAGACGCGCCTACCCAGGAGTTGCAGAAGTTTATGTTTCTCATGTTTGCTTTGTATGAGACATAAGATGGTAATTAACAGGTGATGGCTGGAAGTTCTTGGCTTGGTTCCCACACCTGAGAAGCATTTACGATTTACTGAAAACTAGCGCATGTTGAAAGCTGCCCAGCCTTACGTAATTGAGATTCACTTGGACTGTCATATTGCCAAAAATGTCCTCAAACCCTGAAATTGTATCCCTACTGTCTTGGGAATCAGTTGTTTGAAGTGTCACCTGTTGATTCGAACCATTTTTGTTATGAAGATAATACACAGAGAAATGCCTGCAACGAATCTTTGTGTAACCATCAGGCAAATCAAGAGGCAAACCATGGCAGCCCCCAGAAATCTGCCTTGTGTGTCTTCCCATCTTTGCTACTGCTGCTCCCAGAGATAACCCCATCCTGACTTTTCTGGGTTTTTCTGGTAATCAGTTTCTGATTTTTCGTTATAGAGTTGTCGCCTAAGTATGCACCTTCAACACTATACTTTTGTTGTGCTTTTTGTTAACTGTACATACGATAAATTATGTATGTAATGTATTTCTTCATTGCCAGCTTCTTTAATCCAGTTAAAGATGTTACCTGGGTGTTTGTAGACTCCTCCATAAAACAGCATGTCACCATAGCTTGTTCATTTCCGTTGCTGTGCAGTGTCCCTTCATGACCTGGGTGTTTGTAGACTCCTCCATAAAACGGCATGTCACCATAGCTTGTTCATTTCCATTGCTGTCGATGCCCCTGGCTGTGATCATTCCGGCCTGTCTCTTGATGCACGCATGCATGCATTTCTGCTGAGGACGTCCTAGCATGGGACTCGCTGGTCGTAGGGTGTGGGTGTAATTATTGTTAGTTTTCCAGTGTGGTTAAACATCAGGTTACCACCATTACCAGCGTCTCAGGTTGCCTGTTGCTCCACTCTGATGCCCATTTGGTATTAGGAGCTTCTTAACCTCAGTCATTCTCATGCTCATGTTCATGTATCTCATGGTGGTTTTAAGTTTCATTTCTGTAATGACTACTAATGACTGATGTGGTTGAACATGTTTCTGCATGATTATTTGCCATTCGTATTTCCTCTTTTTTAAAGTGTTTGTACGGGACATTCTTCATTCTCTTATTGTGTTGTCTTATATTGGAATTATTTATATGTTGCAGATATGAATCCTTTGCTGGCCATTTGTGTTGAAAGTATCTCCACTCTTTGGCTTGCCTTTCTTTCTTTTAATCGTCTTGTTGAACAGAAATTTTTAATGTTAAGATAGTTTTTAGTCCTTTCATTTATGATTGGCACATTTCGTCATGTTTAAGAAGTCTTTTCTTTCTCATAAGAACATGAAGATATTCTCCTATGTATTGTAGACCATAGGTTGGCAAACCTTTTTCTGTAAAGGACTAAATAGTAAATATTTTCAGCTTTGTGGACCACAGATAGTCTCTGCTACATATTCTTTTTTTTTTTTTTTTAAGAATAATCTTTAGAAGTGTAAAAACCACTCTTAGATACTAAGCCAGAGTTGGTCTGCAGGCTGCGGTTACCTGTCCTGTTCTAGAAGTTACGGTTATTTGCTCTCACGTTTACAGTTACGATTCCATTGCATTCGGTTTTGTTCTTTGTTGTTGGGATTGATAGCATGAGATACAGGCCATCTCTAAATGCATACTGACTCGTGTCGAGAAGTCCATTTCTTCCCCATATCTATGCAGTGACCCCTTTGTCACAAGTGAAATGAGTCTGTTTCTTAGTTGCCTATTCCATTTTATTGGCATAGTTGCTTATTCTCCCATTATGCCACGCTACTTTAATTATTGTAGCTTTATAAAAAAAATTTGTATCTAGTAGAGACAGTGTTTGATTTGTTCTTTTTACAACTGTCTTGGTTATTCTTGGTTAAGATTTCCATTAGTATATAAATTTCAGAGTCAGTTTGTCACATTTCAGTTTAGGAGTAATTTTTTAAAAAACTTTTTCCTTTTGAAATGAGATTTGATTGGCTTTGTAGTTTGAGGAGAACTGACATCTCTATAATTTTGAGGTGTCAAATCTGTGAACATATACTCCTCCATTTGTTGACGTTGTCTTAATTTTTCTCAGTCATGACTTAAAGATTTTCCCTACAGAAGTCTTGCATACATTTTGTTGGATTTATTATTAGGTAGATGAATATTTAAATATATATGATCTGTTGTAAGTACTCTTAGATTCTGAGCCAGAGTTGGTCTGTATCCATTTACTAATTGGTAGTGCTTCCTTAAATGTTTGTGGGAGTATGCTGCTGAAACCATCTTGTCTTATAAATTTCCTTGGAAAATTTTAAAATTATAGGATACCAGGTTTCCTGATATTTTTGTCATTTTTAAAATCAACTTACTTGGTTTTACTGCATTTTTTTTTAAAGAGACTGGGTCTCCCTATGTTGCCTAGACTGGCTTCAAATTTCTGGACTCCAGCAATCCTCCCACCTCAGCCTCCTAAAGAGCTGGAACTGTGGACACACACCACTGTGCCCAGCTTTAATTTCCTTTTTCCTGATCTTTCTGGCTGGCTGCTTACTAATTGTACTCACCATTTTAATGATCCCCCTTCTGGTTTTACTGCTTTTTTCTCAGTGTTTTTGCTGTTGTTGTTTTCTGTTTCATCAGTTTCCTAGATGATAACCCACAGACATTCAATTTTATTTAAGCATTGTTATTGCTTAGAAAGCATTTATAGAATTCTATGAAAGTCTTCTTGACATTTTTCTTTTAGCATGGCATTACACTGCAGATTATTCATTTCCAATCAAAGATTGGGTGGAAGCTCTTCAATTTTACAATTAAAAAGTCTTTGGCTGGACGTGGTGGCTCACGCCTGTAATCCCAGCACTTTGGGAGGCCAAGGCAGGTGAATAACGAGGTCAAGAGATGGAGACCATCCTGGTCAACATGGTGAAACCCCGTCTCTACTAAAAATACAAAAAATTAGCTGGGCATGGTGGCGCGTGCCTGTAATCCCAGCTACTCAGGAGGCTGAGGCAGGAGAATTGCCTGAACCCAGGAGGCGGAGGTTGCGATGAGCCGAGATCGCGCCATTGCACTCTAGCCTGGGTAACAAGAGTGAAACTCCATCTCAAAAAGAAAAAAAAAAGTCTTTGAAATCTGGAGATTTCCTTTTGTACTTGCCTCGGGATCCACAATAAACAAAACACTACCAGAATAGTGATTTGTGCTCTGAAATTCTATCCACTGTAAATTTGTATGGGAATAGAAATCGGAAGAAGTGTATGAAGCAGCTGATGTTTCTTATGATTCAGTCACTGCTTTTCATCACAATAACTTCACTGAATTTTAAGCATATAATTACTGTTGTGCCTTGTAACTCTTAAGTTGAATTTATTTTTTAAAAATATCAAGTCTGATTTACAAAGCTATCGAATGTTTGATAATAGTTGAAGGAAATTCTTTTGATCCAGAAAAATTTTAATAACTCTGAACATATAAGTTGCAATAAAACTTCACTACCACTTCTAAGTCATTGAAGTGTTCTGTGATACAGTATGTCAGGATATCCAGCTTCAGTTTCCGACTAAATTTTGTAGGAAGTGATCATGATTAGGTCCATGAGCATCAGTGAAGTACATCATTGATTACATTCTTTAAATAATGTGCGATAGATTCAGATTCACATATTTTATACAGAGTGCCTGCTAGTAGATAATAACCATAGGCTTTATGTTTTAATAAGTTTTCCAATTTGGCCAGCTAATCCTTCTTTGCTTCACACAATTTCACAAACACCATTTATAACACATCTTAGCAGATTCCACTTCAGGTTGTATTGAATTAGTACTTTATCATTTTTTTTTTTGAAAATATTTTCTTTCTTTGGATTTTAAAATTTTTCTTTGAAAATATTCTTTCCATAGTCATAGTTTGACAACTCTAATCTAACTTTCAAAATAAGAAACCACAAAGAGAAGAGAAAATTGAAACCTAAACCCCTTAGAAGAAAGGCAGTAATGAAGAGCATAAATTAGTTAAATGGAAACAGAAAAAGAAAATTGAGAAAAATCAAAGAAATCAATAGCTTGTTTAGGTTTGAAGAGATCAATAAAAAATGATAAAACTTTAGCCAAACCAAGAAAGAGATTACAAATTACCCAAATTGATATGGAAGAGGAAATAAGTACAGATCCTACAGACATTAAAAGATTAGAAAGGAAACATTATAAACAGTTACGCCAGTAAATGACAATAGACAAAATGGACAGAATCACTGAAAGACACAAAAACAGACAGAATCATTGAAAGACAAACTATCAAAGCTCTCTCAGGAATATGTGCCTTAGTTGCTGTAGTGCCTGTATATTGGTACATGTCAGTACTCATTGAACTCTATTTTTTAAAAAGTTGAATTTCACTGTTTGTGAAAATTATATCATTTTATCTGACTTTAAAGTATTGTTTAATGCTGTCAGTATTCATTTGATATACATATAGATTTGCCATTTTTATTATTTTTATCCTTTCTGTATCTGTAGGCTTATCTGTGATAATCCTCCTCCTGCCTGAAGAATGTTTTCAGCAATGAGAAGCTGAAGCCAGCCAGCTTCAAGAGCCAGTTCTTTAATTTACAAGAATTTTGTGAGCTGCTTGTCAAACAGGATTAGTAAAAATCAAATTATGTAGATTTACAGTTAAATACATTATGTTTAGAAAGGTAACACGTATTCAAATTATTGTGCTAATTTTACTGTTATCCATACCTTTGAGGCCATACGATGCTGTGCCACTGAGAACCTTGTCAACTCCACATCGAGTGCTGTCACATTGGTAGCCTGAAGTCGTCCTAGTAGGAATATTTACACAACAGAAATTAGCAAGTGCTACTAATGGAACTTTATTTGATTGTCTACACCAGATATTGGTAAAGTATGGCCTGGAGCGGAACATCCTTCTTTTCTTTTTTCTTTTTTTTTTTTCTTTTTCTTTGGTAAATAAGGATTTATTTGTAACACAGCCACATTCATTTGTTTATGTCTCGTCTGTGACTGCTTTCATAACTCAGTAGCAGTCAGGTGGATGTAACTGAGACTTCCAGCCCTCAAAACATAACATATTTACTATGTGGTTCTTTAAGAAAATGTCAACCACAGTCTAGATTTCAAAATGTGATGGAGAAGATGTTAGTAAGGTGCATTCATTTTCAGATGTTTTGTGTGTAACTCTTACATTTTGAATAGCTCCAGAAATTTAACTCCTCTTCCAGTAGTTAAAAGTATCACCTCATTCAGCAAAGAAATCACTCACATCATTGCCAAACACTTGAAGTTCTGACATAACATCTTCAACTTCTTCACCTCCATCTTGTCAGGTTGGCAGCATTCATGCAGAACTGCGTGTCCACCAGTTGCAACCACAGTTTGGCTGTGGACATAAGTTTGGCAAATATCAAAGAAGTCCTGCTGTAAGAATCAGTTGGCTGTATAGAATTTACAAAAAAAGAATATTGCATGTTATTTGTATACTGTGTACTTCACATCCTTTATATCAGTAAACGTATGTGTTAAAAATGCACATCTGCATGCATACTTACCGCGCAATGCTGGTTAAGCATTCTCGGCACCCCATAGCCTTTAAGGATTGCCTTTCACACAGAATTGCTGGCAACTTCTGGTTTCGGTTTCTTTTTTAGAACGGTCTTAATTGTATCTGTATTTTTATGTGATATTTTTCTTGTTACAAGGGTCTAGGTTTGCAGTTGTTCTGTTCGGAATCCAGAGATACTGTGACTTTTTCTTCAGACTTCCATTATCCTTCTTGAGAAGTCAGCTCTTCTTTGAAGTCATGTCTTTTCTCTCAGTTGAGATCGACTAGGTGTAGACATCTTATATTCATCTTGCTTTGGGGTCACAGGGCTTCCTAATCTATAGCTCAACGTCTTTCAACAGTTTCAGAATGTTCTCATCCCTTACTTCTTCAGATGCTGTTTTTGCTCCGTTCTCTTGGATTTCCTTCTTTGACTCCATTTGCACATCTGGCACCCTTCCCTGTATCTTCTGAATCCCTTGTTCTTCGTTATTTTCCATTATTTCATATCTGTGGGATCCACTGTGTTCATTTCTTCTCTCTCTCTCTCTCTGACAGTTCATTCGTTTTCTTTCCTACTGTGCATAATTTGGTTTTAAACCCATTCATAGGATCCATTATTCCAATGATGTCTCAATTTGAGTATTTTCGGTTTTTTAAACAGTTTGTGATTCTTTCTTGAATTTTGAGATCTTAGCCTTTTTTCTCCTTGAGGTAGTAAAGTACAATTATTTTAAATTCCAGCACCTGGAATGCCTGTGCTCTATTTTTAGTCTTTATTTCGGCCGTTTTCATTCATGTTGTCTTATCTCCTTGTATGTCCAGTTCTTTTTTATTTTATGCCATCTTCGCACATTTGAAGAACAGTGTGTAGAAGTGACATGTTGCCCGGGAGGATGTTTTCTTCCTCTAGCAGTGCTGGGGGCACTAGCAGTGTGGGATCAGCTCATTCTAGTCCTAGAGATTGATATGAGCGGAGCAGAGCTGTGGTTCCTTTGAGGTTTGGTCTAGTTGACAGCTCGATTTTACTCCTACAGGGTGGCCATTCAGATTCCTCCCCCAAGATGAGGGGGCTCAAAGGACCCGGCAAGGCACTGTCTGTTGCCCCAGGCGGTCACCTCTCAGGAGTGGTGCTTCATCCCAGGGTAGGGGTGGCCCCGGCTGCTGTTTCCTCCTGTACGCTGGCCCAGAATCGTCACTATCTGCTCTTAGAGTACGATCCTCTCCTTTCTTAAAGCTGAGTTCAAATCCCACATCCCAATTTTAAAAAAAAAAATCATGTTATAAACAGCACTAACAACAAAGCCACTTTCTCTGAGCCCTGCCCACCTCCCCATCTTCCTTTCTGAGACATGCAGCATTTCTCTGCAACAAGCAGAATTTTGTGTGTGCAAACACACCCTGCCACCCCAAACTTTATTTTAGTCTCTGTATCCTGGTTAAGGTGTCTTCCTCACAGTGCCTGCACTTGCAGTTGAGCCCAGCTGGCAGATGAAGCTGAGCTCCAGTTCCGCCTGAAGCCCCCCATGCCTTGGTCTTCTGCTGGAGGCTGGGGCAGGTAAGCACTGGCCAAGGACCAGCCCTCTGATTCTGTCCACATCAGCTTGATGCCCATTCAGGGGGTTGTGGGTTCTCCTGGTCTGGGTCTATTAGTAGAAGAAATTGCCACCTTGTAATTTGAAATTAGTGGGAAGTAAAAATGTAACAGGATATATTAATTTTTTGGATCATACGAAACCACATTTTATGTAGTATTTATGTGAGTTTAAATGTGTTTACTAAATGTGATTTTTGTTAATATCTCAATTGATGCTTGTGGGAAAAAGGTCATACCTTTCTGCCAAGCCAAATCCTTTTGCTAAATATTTCCAATTATTGATTTGAAGCAGCAGTGTGTTTCGTCTGTCTGGGTTTGAACAAGTAACTGAATTTTAAATTCTCAGGCCTCTTACGTACAGCGATTGTCATGGCTGTTGTAGGAAGGCAGCACCCTCGTTCCTCTGATTTAGCTCTCTCTGATTCACAGGAAGTTGTTGCCACTGTCTCTTTTTATTAAACTAAATGCCAGAATTCTTTCATGTCATCATAAGATGTTAATGCATATTGCTTTGGGGACCAAAGTCATACAATTTAGTAACCACTCAAATGCTTTTTTAATTCTGAGGTCACTAATTCCTTAACATCGGTATAAACTCCACAGTGGCTGTTGCTTGGAAGCTGCATTGCTTGGTGTGATGCTTCAGTGCCACACGCATTAGCAGAGGGATCTGGGAGCCGGCCCCTCATCGGCTCTCTGCTTTGGGATCTGGCTTTACACTCCCTCCCCCGACCCCGCCCCTGAAGTGGCTGTAGGGACAGCTGTGGTTTCAGTGTGCCCCCTTGCTCCTTCGTGACCTCTTAACGGCCACGTGGACCCCCTTGCTTATCTTTGACCTCGGGGTCTTGATGGAAATGCAAATGTGTTTCTCTTTCCTGACCCAGATACCAAAACCCAGTGCAGTGCTGAAAGGTCAAACACATTTTCAAAGGAAAATAAAAATCAGACACATTTCTAGGGAGCGTGGAAAACCCTGGCAGCTTTGTCCTCTTGTGACAGCAGCCTGGGGGAGGTGGAGCAGCTTTAGCCTCCCCTCGGCTGTATCCTGCGTGTTCAGGCTCCATAGCCCTCTGCGGGCCATATCTTTCCAGCGTCACTGCCTGTTGGGATCCATGCTAGGAACACAGCATGAGAGATGAAGACGTGGCCTCCCTACCCGCCTGGAATCCACAGTGCAGGGGAGGAGGGTGACTTTCAACAACTAATGGACAAAGCGTGGCTCGGTCGTAGTTGAGAGAGGCAGGAGACAGACGAGGAGAAATACGAGGCATCGTGAGGGCGTCTAACGGGGTCAGAGGCGGCTTCTTCAAGAGGTAACTTTTGAATGAGATCTGAGCCACGTATGTCTGTGAAGAAGGACCCCTCGGTGCACTTGGGGGACCTGAAGAGGACCTGTGTGCTCGCCGTGCAAAGCTGCAGGACTGAGGACCTGGCTGAGTGCCAGGCGGGAGCAAGGGGCCAGCACACCTGGAGGTTTGAGAGGGTGTCAGGAGGCCATTTGGACAGAGAAGCCAGAGGCCACCAGAGGACTTTTGTCTCGAGGTCTCACCCTGGCTATAGTGTGGTGAGCACATTGGATTTGGAGAGTTTGGGCAGATACGGGCAGGCCAATCAGTAGACCGCCATGGTGGTCCCGGCAGGGGATGACTGGTCTTAGACGGGTAGAAAGATGACAGCAGTGACATCTACCCATGGACAGACTGACAGAGTTAGAACTTAAAATGAGGACTTTGTGATTAAGGCAGAGGAGGAGAGGGCGTGAGTGGCCCGTGCTGCTGGTGCCTGTGACTGACAGGAGGGGAGCCCCATCAGAAGGGGAGGTGGAGTAGAAAGCCAGCAGTGGTGAGGGCAACGCTTCAGTCTTGGGCCTGCTGTTGTGGAGGTCCATGGAAGCAGTGAGTCGGATGGGTGGGCATGCAGGCGTGGAGTTCAGAGAAGCAGCATGTGCAGAGATGTGGCCTGAGAGCTGCCCACCCAGACCTGCTGCTGTGGTCCCCTCTGGCCAGAGCATCAGGGAGAAGAGAGAGAGAGACCCAGTGGGTGGTGTCACCAAGGGAGCAGGCCGAGGTGACAGAGGCTGGTGGAACCGTCAGGGAAGAGGATGCCGGAGCCCCTTTCCCTGTGGCAGCCACCACCCCATCCTCACAACACCCACCAGGTCCCTTTTCCTTGAACCAAAACCTAGTGAATTTTGGGGCAGGCGTCACTCAGTTGTGGCCTCTGCAAGGTCCCAGCCATGTGCCATCACAGGGTAGCTGCTGTCTGGCACCGTGCCTGGCTCTCATGAGTATGTGTGAGTGAATGAGAGAAGGGGCTCCATTGGTTGAGCAGGGTGCACCCCACCTCTCCTCTGACTCCCAGGAGTGGCCGTCCCAGACCCAGATGGGGAGTTGGGGTGAAGCCACCATCCTGGGCGTGAATCACTGGGAGGCGGGGCTGGACTGGCTCGTGTTTCCCCAGGGCATCGGGCCAGATGTTACTGAAGCCTCCTTCACTTCCTCTTCCCCATGTCCCTCCCCCATCTCCTTGGTAATGGGACACTTTGGCCCTGTCATTGTTGGCCAGGCTCGGTGTGGGCAGCACCCACCAGTTCCTTCTATGAACGTAGAGGTTGATGGCAACAGCCCTGGGGCCATGGGGATGACTGCAGGGAGAAGAAAAGCTATTGACATCAGACGTGCAGTGGCCCTTCTCCCTCTGGCCAGCGTTATTCTGTGAAAAGGTGCATCTCTGCGTCCGCAGCACACTCCCTGAGGGTCCCTGTGGAAGTGGCTGAGGCCAGCAAGACGACACGATTACCGAGGTCGGCCACGCCGGGCTCCACACATGGTGTGGAGCTTGCAGCTGGAACCACGCTCTGTTAATGGAAAATAACCATTTGATAATTATAATCACTTTTAAATTGATAAATGGATTCTTTCAAATAACAGAAGCCATTAAGAATGACTGTTCTGCAGAAAAAGCACATGAGGAAATGAAACTTCCTATCTCATTGGGAATTTCTTGGTAAATATGGAAACAGATGCATACATTACATTTAGATTTTGGAGGTAAAATGACCTCATATACTTAACTTTTTAAGCACAGAGAATTCTATATAGCATAAAACAGTAAATCACAGATACTGGGCATTATGAGTGTATTTTTCTTTTGGAAAAAGTACTGGAAAAGCAGAGTTATTCATTGGAGTCTATTTCAGTAAGTCTGGAACAGTGAGTGTCTTACCCACAGCTCAGGTGGGATACTGAAGCCATTTCTACCGTCAGCGTGCCAGTAGCAACCACACGGGCAAAGGGGCTGGTTCTGCAGCCCTGGGCGTGTGCTGTGGGTGTCTCTGATGGAAATGGCGGGCTGGAGTTGATTTACATGAAACACGTGTTTTTTTTTTTAACAATTTGAAGGCACATATTTCCATTTTCAGTTTTATGGTGTTTTATGTCTTTTGCCCTTGTAATTTATAGTTGTTTCATATTATTTATAAGCATTTTCTATTGATAATTATTTGTAATGATTTTATGTAATACCGTTTTATTTCTAGCTTGACCTGACTTGGCCTGTGCTAACACATTTCAGCTTTCCTGATTCCCAGGGTCACTGTAAATCAGCAGGTCCCTAACTTCTGTCTCCATGTCTGCACCGTAGAGAATAGCCACCCTGAGGCTTTCACAGCCATGCCTCATCTCTGTCTCAGGGGAAGCCATAGCAAATCACTGGGCGGTGCCCATATCTGACGGTGAGCAAAAGAAAATCATGTGTAACCTGGAGTCAGGGCCCACCTTTCACCCGGTCTGTCTGTAAGCAGTACCTCTGTCCCCACCGCATCCCCAGCTGACAGGCCACCTCAGCACACCCGGTCTGTCTTTAAGCAGTACCTCTGTCCCCACCGTGTCCCCAGCTGACAGGCCACCTCAGCACACCCCGTCTGTCTGTAAGCAGTACCTCTGTCCCCACCGTGTCCCCACCTGACAGGCCACCTCAGCACACCCGGTCTGTCTGTAAGCAGTACCTCTGTCCCCACCATGTCCCCAGCTAACAGGCCACCTCAGCACACCCGGTCTGTCTGTAAGCAGTACCTCTGTCCCCACCGTGTCCTCACCTGACAGGCCACCTCAGCACACCCGGTCTGTCTGTAAGCAGTACCTCTGTCCCCACCGTGTCCCCAGCTGACAGGCCACCTCAGCACACCCGGTCTGTCTGTAAGCAGTACCTCTGTCCCCACTGCATCCCCAGCTGACAGGCCACCTCAGCACACCCGGTCTGTCTGTAAGCAGTACCTCTGTCCCCACCGTGTCCCCAGCTGACAGGCCACCTCAGCACACCCGGTCTGTCTGTAAGCAGTACCTCTGTCCCCACCGTGTCCTCACCTGACAGGCCACCTCAGCACACCCGGTCTGTCTGTAAGCAGTACCTCTGTCCCCACCGTGTCCCCAGCTGACAGGCCACCTCAGCACACCCGGTCTGTCTGTAAGCAGTACCTCTGTCCCCACCGCATCCCCAGCTGACAGGCCACCTCAGCACACCCGGTCTGTCTGTAAGCAGTACCTCTGTCCCCACCGTGTCCCCAGCTGACAGGCCACCTCAGCACACCCGGTCTGTCTGTAAGCAGTACCTCTGTCCCCACCGTGTCCCCAGCTGACAGGCCACCTCAGCACACCCGGTCTGTCTGTAAGCAGTACCTCTGTCCCCACCGCATCCCCAGCTGACAGGCCACCTCAGCACACCCGGTCTGTCTGTAAGCAGTACCTCTGTCCCCACCGTGTCCCCACCTGACAGGCCACCTCAGCACACCCGGTCTGTCTGTAAGCAGTACCTCTGTCCCCACCGTGTCCCCAGCTGACAGGCCACCTCAGCACACCCGGTCTGTCTGTAAGCAGTACCTCTGTCCCCACCGCGTCCCCAGCTGACAGGCCACCTCAGCACACCCGGTCTGTCTGTAAGCAGTACCTCTGTCCCCACCGCGTCCCCAGCTGACAGGCCACCTCAGCACACCCGGTCTGTCTGTAAGCAGTACCTCTGTCCCCACCGCGTCCCCACCTGACAGGCCACCTCAGCACACCCGGTCTGTCTGTAAGCAGTACCTCTGTCCCCACCGTGTCCCCACCTGACAGGCCACCTCAGCACACCCGGTCTGTCTGTAAGCAGTACCTCTGTCCCCACTGTGTCCCCACCTGACAGGCCACCTCAGCACACCCGGTCTGTCTGTAAGCAGTACCTCTGTCCCCACCGTGTCCCCACCTGACAGGCCACCTCAGCACACCCGGTCTGTCTGTAAGCAGTACCTCTGTCCCCACTGTGTCCCCAGCTGACAGGCCATCTCAGCACATGCCTGCCTCCTGGCCCCTGCTCTAACACCAGCCAGGGTTCACAGCCCAGCAGAGTGTTCTGTCTGCTGGGAGGAGGCACTGGCCATGATAGAACTGCCCACCGCAGAGCCCCCCGCAGTTGAGGGGTGTGGGCCGGACGGGGGTGAAGGGAGAGGTCACCCGGGCCGCTGCCAGCACCACCAAGAGTCAGGCCGCGTTCTGGGGGCACCTCTACTCCCACCAGCAGCACCTCCCTTCAGCTTTCTGATGAGGCCGGTTGTTGGCTGTAAGAGGAGTGGTAATAAATTTAGATTCTTTTGGTGTCTGCAGGTCGTTACTGGAATTACAGCAGCTGGCTGTGTGCTCATAAAGTTACCTTGACAGGCTGTGAATGCCGAGCCCGCGGTAACTCCGGAGGCCTGCCCGGCGCCGCCTTCATTATTGTCCAGATGCGCTCCTCTCGGGGAGGCTGGGTGCAAAATTCCAGAGAGGAGGCTCAAGAAAAGGACGCTTCTGTGGCTCCATGTGGGAAGCGTTGTTTCTGGTTTCAGGCGGGAGGGAGGAAGGGCTTTGGGGTCACCGTTGTGGAGACCTGGAATGATGAGTACAGTGTCTCCGAGCTCAGCATGAAGCCACCATGCTCCCGGCCCTTTGTTTCTGCACTTTTAGTCCCTGCAGGCGCAGGAGCTTGCAAGGTGCCATCAGGGACCCTTCTCCAGGCCGCTCCGCGCTGGCTGGGCTTCCTTCTCTAAACAGGAGTGAGTGCCGGATGCCGTGGCGGGCACAGGACAGAGGCTGCTGGGGCTAGGGGACTCCCTGCCACATATTGCAGGGCTTCTGTAGCTGCTCCTGCCTCTTGGAGGGGCCGTGTTAGAAAGCATGCATCACCTCCAATTAGGCAGGAGGAAGAGACTTTTAACCTACTAAAAAGCATCTTCCCTGGGAAAATGCGTCTTTTGGTTGAGACGCTAGGACTTATACTGTAAGGTATTTATCTTGAACTCTAAACTGCATGTAAAAAATGTAATCAAACCCTCAATGCCTGGGGCGAAATCCACCCCACAACATTTTAGTGACACAGAATCTGCTATGTTGTGTGTGCACCGGGTGTAGACTGAGTTCAGTGCTTGTGGTGCTAAGCTGTAAGAGACTGTTAGAAAGAGCCAGGTGCAGTGGCTCGTGCCTGTGGTCCCAGCACTTTGAGAGGCCGAGGTGGGTGGATCACTTGAGGTCAAGAGTTCAAGGCCAGCCTGGCCAACCTGGCAAAGCCCTGTCTCTACTAAAAATCTAAAAACTAGCCAGGCATGGCAGTGCACAACTGTAGTCCCAGCTACTCAGGAGGCTGAGGCGGAAGGATTGCTTGAACCCAGGAGGCGGAGTTGTAGTGAGTCAAGATCATGCCACTGCAATCCAGCCTGGTTGACAGAGTGAGATTCTATCAAAGAAAAAAATAATAATTTTGATATTCTTGGTAGGAAGGAAATGTTAGTCATAGGATTACAAGATTGTTTTCTAAGCTCTTACAAGCAAGCAGTTCAGATTAATGTGTTTTTGTAGAAAACTTGGTTTGAATAACTTTCACACTTTTAATCTGTTCCCCCAAATTTATGAAGTCCTTGAGTGCTTGGGGGTTCTAGGAACAGTGATCTGGGGAACGCCGGCTTGGACAGGGTGGCAGCGCGCCTGCTGCTGTGGGACCCTGCAGCCTTCGGCCTTCCACACTGGCCTGGGGGCTGAGCCCCAGATTCCACAGTGTTGCTGCACCATGAGTGTTTTTTTTTTTTCAGAAACACGAGAGGCAGCCCGTGTGACTCCAGAGGCCTGCAAAGCACAGCTTGAGAAATGTTGGCGTGCTTCAGTGGAAATGTATGGAGAATATTAAGAAAATATTTATTAGAAGTTGCTGTTAAAGTCCAGCTTTTGGAATGTGGTACATCTCGAATGCAGTAAGAGATATATCCTTTAGGAAGCTTGATGCGGGGATGTGCTGTGGTGTGTTTTTATGTTAGGCACTACATTCAGCAAACAAGTCCAAGCTCCACTTTTATCCTTTAAGGACAGATTTTAGTTTTTACTCAGCACTGGTGCATTGAGAACTTATAGCTATCTTACCTTACTTCGATGCCATTGAAACAAAAAACTTAGTCATAGGAAACAGACCTAATGCCCGCCTTTGCCAGTTCCAGCCAGAACTGCTGCCTAGGGCAGACAACACGTCATTTTTATAGTTAGGGAGAGAACGCCTATGTACTTCACGGGAATACAGAAACGTCACAAAATTGAAAGTAATTTTTCCAGAATTACTGTGACTGAACAGATCATTCCATGCTCCATTATACCATTCCGATCCTAATCCCATAGCTTAAGTGTAGAGGCTGGAAAATTTCTTCGATTTAGAAAGACAGGCGAATGTTGTGCCACGGTGCAATTCAGTGGCAAAGCAGCCCCGCTTCCACAGACCTCATCCATTCTTCTCATTCATATCCTATCGATTTGTGACAGCGATTACATGCTATTGTAGTACAAGGAAGAGGTTTTTTTAACCGACTGTATGACTTGTAGACTCTCTGTGAATTCTCATTAAGGTTGGTGAATGGTACAAGGCAACGAAAGCCAAGACAAGCTAGTTAAAATCTCATGGCACGCAGGTCAGCCTGAGTTCGATCATTTCGTGGGCCTGACTTCGGGATCCAGCGCTAGATTGTAGCTGTGTTGTAATGAAGTCTGCTTTCCAGCGCGACAGTGGGTTGTGGAAGTTGCTGAGAGGAGAAACCACCTCCTCCTTGGCATCTGTATTCGGTTACCCGCCAAGCAGGCTGGAAAGGAAGACTCAGCAAGGTTCAGGCATTCCAGAGACTTCGGGGCATGCTCTCCCCCGGATCTGAAACACTGGGGTCCATCTTCTTCCCCCGCCATTCCCTAAGTCATCCAGGCATGGAAGGGAAGATTCAGGAAGATTGAGGCATGCCAGTAGCTGCAGAACATGCTCTTCCCCGGATCTGAAACACTGGCCCCCGTCTTATCCACCTGCCAGCACTGAGACACGCAGGTGTGGCAAGGAAGACTCAGGGAGGTTCAGGCATTGCAGCAACTTCAAGGCACGCTCCCCCCGGATCTGAAACACTGGCCCTGTCTTCTCCACCTCCTGCTCCTTTAACCCGTCTGTCAAGTAATTCCTTGGGTACCCGCTCTGAGAAGCCTTCCCTGACCCTCCCTGGTCCCTGTGGGAACGTGGCTGCTCCCTCCCCGCACCATGTGCCTGTGGCCCCTGGTGCCCACCTCCCTCGCCGCTCAGTGAGCATAGGTGTGGGTGTCAGTCGTGTCTGACACTTCCTCACAGGGGCCTTGGGCACGCCGTGTGGACGTCTTGCGCACGCCATGTGGACGCCTCGTTGCTGATAGCAACCCTATCAGTAAAGCGTCACCACCATGCACTGCTGCTGGCGAAGCTTGTACTGAGGCAATGTGGTGGCTGCCGTCCTGAATTTCCCTCTGAAACTGCTCCCTCCCCCAGTGCTGCATGTGCCGTGGCCCTGCTTTGTGTCCTGTGGCCTGACCTTGGAGTGCCAGCTGCTACTCGTCTGTCTCCTGCACTGGACGGTAAGCACCACGCAGGCACTGCCATTGTCCAATGGTCTCCAGCTGCGGTGGGTGCACTGTGGACTAGAACACTTCCACGTCACTTCACATGTTTGCCCTGCCGTGGCACTATAAATATTCATTTGAGCTGGTAGGAAAATGACATTTTAAATGGCATGATGATAGATAGCATATTTCTCATGTGAATCAAGTTTTCTGTAGTATGCCAAGCAGCATGCCTTGTCTCCATCCTGTAAAGACCATGTTTCCTGTGGGGACGCCCGCGGTCCTGGCTGCCTCTGCCGAAAGATGGCTGAGGTGACTCTTCAGCTATAAGGGCGATCATGCAACCTGGGAACTTGGCAGAGCAGGAGATTTCCAGAAGGATCAGTATTTTGTATTACTTTATTTATTTATTTTTTGAGGCAGAGTCTCACTCTGTATTACTTTATAAAATTCTGTTCCTAAACTTTTACTCTGCAAAAGGCCTTGTAAAAAGAGAACAGAGACAAGTCAGCCCAGCAGAAAATACCATTGGCATTTGAACAACACAGATTTGAACTCTGAGCGTCTACTTATACGTGGATTTTTTTTCAACCAAATGTGGCTTCAAACGTAGTGTTCACAGGATATGAAAACTGTGTATATGGAGGGCCAGCTTTTCATGTACACAGATTCTACAGGGCCAACTACAGGACTTGTGTAGGCACAGATTTTTGTATCCATGAAATACTGGAAGCAATCTCCAGTGTATACCAAGGAACAACTGTATTTGCAAATCCCGTATCTGACAGAGGACTTGGATTCAGAACATGAAACCAACTCTCCAAACTCAAAAATAAACATTCCAGCTAGAAAATGGGCAAACAATCTGAACAGACATTTCATCAAAGAAGAGATATGCAGGGCAATAAGCCTGCGAACCCATGCTTATCATTAGAGCCAACAGGGAAACGGTGCCACGCAGAGACCCCACACTCGTACCAGCCACTGGAGACCCAGAAGGTTACGCGTCTGTTTTCGTAGGACCCAGCAGCTGCACTTCTGGTCTTATATCCTAAAGAAAGGAAAACGTATGTCCACACGAAAACCGTACACAGTGTCCGTATCAACTTTATTTGCAGTGGCCCCCAAATTGGAAACAACTCAAATGTCCTTCCAAAGAAGAAAGAAAAAGCAAACTGTGTTCTATCCAGACAGTGGAATACTTATAAAAACAGGGGAAAAAAGCAACAAACTACTGATACACGGTACAATTTGGATGGTTCTAAAGGGTATTGTGCTGAGTAAAGGAAGTTAATCCTAATCCAAGAGAGGATTTTTTAAATATATGTAACACTGAAACGGCAGTGATGGGGAAGAGACCAGGGTTAACGGAGAGTAGGACTGCGGACATGTGACTTCATAGGTGTAACCTGACAGGTGACTTTGATGGGCCAGTTCAGCATCCTGTTGGGGGTTTTGTGCCTGTGAATCTAAACACATTATACAATTTCATTTTAAAAGAGCGTGATTTTTAAAAATTCCATTAAAAATAAAAATACATAAGAATTTGAAATGTTTGTAAAAACTGGTGACATCAGATAAAACAGGTGGTTTAGTTAAATGTGTCGATGTCAACTTCCTGGATTTGGTAACACACTGATTTTGTAGAAAGTCACGCTGAATGAAGGTGCGTGGGAACTGTCGCTAATATTTTTCTTGTGAATCTTCGATTTTAAAATAGAAAGCTTAAAAAAATGTGTTCCTTTTACATACCAGTTCTGTCGTTGACGTTTTTTGTTTTTGAGACGGAGTTTCCCTGTGTTGCCCAGGCTGGAGTGCAGTGGCATGATCTCTGCTTACTGTAAACTTTACCTCCTGGGTTCAAGCGATTTTCCTGCCTCAGCCTCCCAAGTAGCTGGGATGACAGGCATGCACCACCACACTCAGCTAATTTTCATATTTTTAGTAGAGACAGGGTTTCACCATGTTGGCAAGGCTGGCCTCAAACTCCAGACCTCAAGTGATCGACCAGCTTCAGCCTCCCAAAGTGCTGGGATTACAGGCATGAGCCACCGCACCCAGCCCATACCAGTTTTTTAAAAAAGGAAATGGTCAGGAGCAGAGAGTGGTGTTGGCTTTGCTGCCATGAGTCTTGGAAAACCTGTTTCCAAGCACTAATGTCTGCGTAGGAGTACGGGGGCGGCACTCTTGTAATGAAAGCAAGCACGAAAGCTAAAAGGTGATACTCCCCATGCAATTTAGGAAGGAAGGAAATTCTCAGGTTAGAAAACTGTGCTGAACTTGATACTGTTCATTTGCTTGTTCTTTGATTGGCCTCATTACCTTGTGTTTTCACAACATGAAAAATTGGTTAAGAATAGCCAAAGAGAACATGTCCCAGTGAGTGTAAGGCATCCATACACATGGCGACTTTTAACCATGTGCCGCTAGGAAGTATGGAGAACTTCCTGACACTGATCACAGTTGAAACTTCATACTTTCTTAATTCAGCCTGTTATTGACAGTAATATGTTTTAACTCAAGAAGGTGTTCGTTCCGTATATGTTGACTTGGCTTGTTAGAATGTTCACAGTACATGGGAACGTTGGGTTTCCTGTCGTGGTGACTTGAGACAGGAGGACAGCAGTGAGTGATTCCTGCCAGTCAAGGAACTTTCCCTGCAACCCCACTTGAATGGTAATAATCTGCTCCTATAATTGCTGTGGAAAAGGAAAGCCTCTGGAGATTTTACATCTAATCATTTATTTATAAATCTGTAGATGGCAGTCTGCAGAAGATGCGTCGGGGTCAACTTTGTGCTCAAAACAGTTGCCTGCTGTTTACATTTCCCAGCGCCTTTTTTAACAGAACCTCCAGCCCACCTCATCACAAAAGGACCCTGGCTTGCTGGTAGCTGCTCCCCACTCATCCCAGCCCAGACACTTCATTACAGATGCCTTGGCAGGCCGGTCCCCTCTGTATTTGCTGAAATATGCATGTTTTTCCATCTCATTAATTCAGTCTACATACAATTAATTTTTGCCTATTAATAAACCCCTTGGTATTAGCGACAGCTATCTAAACCACTTCACCTAGTGTGGAATGAGCAAGTGTACTTGCAAATTTCCATCCCTGGCCTGCATTTTTTATTGTTGTATTCATGGGTTGGAGTTTGGATGCATAAATCAAGCTTTGCAAAGAAATGTAACTGCTGATGAGTCTGGGCTCAGACTGGCTGAGGGGGAAGTTTGAAATACGAATTAGCTCTGCATTGATTGGGGACAGAGGGAGATGCAGGGGGGCCACACTAGCACGTGGGACCAGTGGAGTGTCTCAGGCCATGGGAAAATTTGTGGGAGCCTTGTATGTGTGTGAGACCAACTTTCTTTTTCCACAAAGACAAATCCTCTCCAAATTAGACACTTCTCAAAGGATGTCTTTTCTGTGTGTCTTCAAATATCATAAATTCTTAAAAGAATCATCTAATAAAGTCTGTGAATACACATAAGCAATTGTGTGTGTGGTAACTACATCTGTTGACAGCATTCAAAGGAAAAGAAAAAATCAGAATGGAGCTTTGAAGTTGAAATGAGCACCACCTTTGGGAGGCCAAGGCGGGTGGGTCACGAAGTCAGTAGTTCAAGACCAGCCTGGCCAGGATGGTGAAACCCCATCTCCATTAAAAATGCAAAAATTAGCCAGATGTGGTGACGGGTGCCTGTAATCCCAGCTACTTGGGAGGCTGAGGCAGAGAATTGCTTGAACCTGGGAGGCGGAGGTTACAGTGAGCCGAGATTGCACCACTGCCCTCCAGCCTGGATGACCAAGTGAGACTCCATCTCAGAAATAAAGAAACAAGCGCCACCTACCTCCACAGAAAGTAAGTTCCCCGAGACTTTTGTTACGTTTCAAAGCCCTAAGACAGATCCGTGTCACAAGGACACTTCTCACAGTTCAACATCAGCAGCCAGGAAGAAATACACAGTTCTGTATAAATGTTAGGAATTCTTAGATTTTGTGCCTAGATTTGTGAAAATCACGGTTCACACTGAGAGGCATCCAGGAGATCCAAGTGCTGCTCTCCTAGAACTTGCTGGAGGAACCGGATTCTTTCTTAGGGACTTGCATCTTGGACATGATGCTAGAGTTCTATGACAGGTCCGAGTAGCTGATAAAATTCTATGTGGGAAAGGCTTTAGAGTGCCTGTCCTGGTACATCTGTGAGAGTGGCATCACGTGAAGGTTTCCAGAATGTTCTGTGAGATTTAGCCAGTGTCATTGGTCAGCTTAATTGGAAGCAGGTGATTGAAAGTCAGATAAACATGAAAGATTTGCTGGTTTTTAAAATATGCCATATGTGTCAAATTTATGAATTGTGATGATGGACAAGAACTCTGCAGCAGCTTTAATGGGAGCGTGTAATGACTTGAATGAGACTGCTCAGTTTTGGTTACTGATGATCAAGTACAGAAACTTGCTGGTGTCACAGAAGCTTCCTGCCTGGCCTGGGCAGCTTTGTTGGCTCCCTCTGGCTGGTTCTCTGCCAGCAGCCAATGTGAATCTGGAAGGGGTCAGTCCTGTCTTCCCCTCCCGGTCTAGTGCCTTTAAGGTCTCTGCTGAGCCTACCACCCCCTGGCCTTCCCCACCCTCCACCACCCCAACCACAGGAGCCTTGGAGGTGGGTCCTGGCCTTTCCTCTGTGGGCTCCTCTCCCCGAGGCCCTTTCTGCTCAGCCCCACTTCTCCTGTTCACCCAGCTATGTTCTCTGCAACTAAATGATGTGGAATAGGAACGCGTTAAGTAGCCTGTGCAGTGAATGAGTTAATCCTGGGAGTTTTCAGAACAGTGAATTTCAAATTCTTGACATGTAAATAAGACCTAAGCATTGCAAGAAGTCTGATGAAGAAACCGTTCATTAGCTCTGGAGATGAGCAGATACACCTCACAGAAGTGAAGTCTGTTGCTGATGGACTGTCTGCATGCCCACATCTTTCCCTGCCCTGTGTTTCTAAGTAATTGAATAAGAAACATTTCTATTTATATTCTTATTTATGTGCAACTGTATTTAATATTCCCTCGTTTTTGAGGAGTGACCAGTAAACCTTTTCTTCCCTTTTGCCATTGATTGGTCTTAAGTTTAAGACACTGCCCAGTGGCAGATGTGCCAAGCAACCATCCTTCATCCAGTGCATGCGACTTTTTAATGTCCATTATAAAGAAAATTACCTTTGGCTTCAGAAGTTTATTTAAATCTCTTCTGAGAAAATTGGCAGCTCTTCAGAGTTAATGTCCAGAGCAGCAGAAACAGAAATTGGAAGGCACAGACTGGTGGATATGTGAACGGAAGCACTTTTTTAAAAAGTAAAGAAAATAAAAGTTATGTGATATACAGTTGTTAATAAATTGAGTCAGGTGAAAAAGAAAACAGAGATCTCTAAATCAGCTTCCAAAGTGCCATTAAGATGGGCCAGTAAGAGAATTCCACGTAAATAAGACAGGAGTCCTTGACTATGTATGTATGTATGTATGTATGTATGTATGTATGTACGTACGTATGTATGTATTTGAGACAGGATCTCGTTTTGTTGCCCAGGCTGGAGTGCAGTGGTGTGATCTCTTTCCAGGTTCAAGCAATTCTCCTACCTCAGCCTCCCAAGCAGCTGGGAATACAGGCACCCGCCACCACACCTGGCTAATTTTTGTATTTTTGGAAGAAATGGCCTGTTTTTAAATGAGGATTTTTCTAATTAAGGAGGCCACCTGTCCTGAGCGGTATTTTCTAAATGCCTGGTGTGGGCGACATCATGTGAACACGTGTAGTTCAGGAAACAGAAGTTAGGAGTTTGAAGGCTGTGACAGAGGAAGGCCAGGAGAGAAGTGAGAACGGAATGTGCTGGCCTGGGCCTCCAACTGCTGCCAGCAACTTCGGTCAGCTGGTCTGGGGCTTTTCCTCACATCTACCTCCTAAAACAGAAATGTGGCTGAGCATGGGCCTGTCCTCAGGATGCAGCCCCCATTGTTGGCACAGCTGAAAGAGGACATTCTGAGCTGCTCTGGGGTGGGGCTCTATTCCACTCATCCTCCCATTTCTTCCATCACTGGTACCCTGTATTACAAATTGTGGGTCCTCAGCAAGTGTGCTGAACCAAGGGGTAAGAACAACATTTCCAACCCACATTATCACGAAGTGAACGCGGCATGCCTCTGTCCTTTTAAGAGACGGGGCGAGATCAGACCTGAGGGACAGCATCGTTGCCTTGCAGCTCATGATGCACTTAAGTGTGATATAGTGGTTTTTTTTAACCCAGGCTTGCCTCAAATTCCTGGACTCAAGTCATCCACCCACTTCGGCCTCCCAAGCGCTGGGATGATGGGTGTGTGCACCGAGCCCAGCCCAGTCCTAGCCTTTGTTTCTCATGGTGTTCAACAGGAATGGGTCATTTCTAGCTTTCAATTTGTCCCATAAAAATATTTTATTGAAAATGGCAAGTTGTGGCAGTTTGCAGTTTTTCTAAGCTTAGGGGTACAGCTCTGGTTTCTGATTTGATTCTTAGAGATAGGAGTGCATTTTTTCAATCACGTACATCATACTAGCAGGAAGGCATTCAGTCTTGTACACGGGGACTGAAAAGAGCCTGAGATTGTAGCTCAAGAGTTGCAAATATTTGTTTTTGATTCTGACTTTAATTCTTAGAAATGTTTTCTCACAAAGAAAGTGGTGTAATGGAGCAGGTTCCGTGGTTAACACAAGCACACACCCTTTTTCTGTAAGCTTCTAGTTTGTTTTCTTGGTCGATTATGCCAGCTCTTATAAAAATATTATGCTCCCAGGCAAAGGGCCATTTCTGTTGGAATTGTTGAGAAGATTCTTGGCTTAACTCTTGATCCAACACTGCTCAGCTTGGCCAAGACTAGACTTGACAAGTTTGCTCTGAATTGCCTCATGCTGCTGTGTGGGGTTTGAAGTCGTTGGCTTTCCAGTGATTTCTGGGCTAGACCAATGAAACAGTGCCTGGGAAAGAGAGAGGACAGGCCGTGATAAATTCCAAACTGCATCATACTGGAATTTACTGGGTTGGCCGTGGAGATGGCAAGACACTAAAATTGAGTCCTTATGTGCCAAAGTCGTAAACTCATTCAGATACGTCCTAGGTCTGTGAATGCGTGTCATTGAATCCTAGACCCTGGGTGGAACCGAAAGCTGAAAACATGAAATTTCCCCTCTGTCCTTTGGATCTTATTCAGAAAGTCGTTTCCTAGCTATTTCAAGTTTTGATCAAAACAGACATGCAGTAGAAGCCCAGTCTGAAGCACTGGTAGTTCACACCACGTATTTGCTTGCATGTGTCTTAAGTGGTTAAGTTCCAGAATTTTGTCTCTTCGATAATGTATGAAGAAGTCTAGTGACAATGTGAAAAATCTCAGGAGTACAGTAGGCAACAGAATATAGCAAAATGGTTCTATTTCATCCATTTTAAAGTAAATTCTTAATCATTTTTAAGTATATTCAGTAACACCTCTTCGCCCGCACCTTCCTTCATTTGAAGTTTTCACTTATGCACTCAATAATCCATCAGTCTTTGGTGTTTGTGACATGAGTGTGTACAAAGGCACTGCGGTGTCCGTCGCTATGAGTAATATGGAAATGTCCAAAGGTGTGTGGAAACCATAGGGCCATACCCAGAGCAGTTGGAGGTGCCATGTGCTGCTTAAGGGTGGCACATGGAGGGGAGGCTAGGCTGCAGGTGACCCTCTGGCCACAGGAGAGATGGAGAGATACCAGCCATGGGTGCTCTGCACTTGCCTGAGGCTAGGATGGGGAGACCACATTTCAGGCGCAGGGAGAGGAGGAGGAGGCAGGTTCTGGAGGTGGGAAGGCCTGGGGGAAAAGGGGAGGAGATCAGGGAGGGGCAAGTTGGCCAGATCTGCTGGAGCTTGGGATTCAGCCAGGAGAGAACCTGAGCCCCAGGCCAGACCACAGGGCTGTGCCCAGCACTGGATGCAGAGTCTGGACCTGATTCTGAGTGTGCAATGAGGACTCAGGGAGGCTGGGGAGCAGGATGGGACAACCAGGCAGGATTTTAGGAGGTTTTGTCTGGTTTTGACAGGCTCTCTGGATGTGACCGGAGTGTGGAGAGGCCAGTCCCAAAGCTCTGGAGGTTGTTCAGAAGTGGCAGCGAAAAGGAAGGGAGATGAGAGGCTGCAAAGCGGAATCCAGCTGGCCTGGCTGTGGGAGAACTTGAAGGCAGCAGCAGGAACTGGGAGCTGCTCCTGGCATGGGGTGAGGCTGATGCTGATGTTGCCTGTTGACCTAGAGGTGATGACCAGCTTGCGGGGGCTGTTCTGGACAGGCAGCTGCATGGGGCAAAAGCCCAGTGTGGCAGGGCTGTGCCTGTCCCTTGCAGGTCCTCATCAAGTGACACCTAACGCTGTCCCAGTCCACACAAAGCCTTGTCCAATAGTCAGGGTGAGGTGAGTAGAAGCAAGAAGAGGAACTGGCGATGGGACTTGGGAGAGGCAAGAGCACAGCAGGCAGCTGGCCCCAACGTCAGCCCCGAGCCGTGTCCCAAAGCGGCATTGCAACCTGGGCAGTGCAGGCATCGGGAGGCCAGAAGAGGATGTTAGCTTGGATGACTAGGGCTCCTTAGCAGCCTTTGAGAGGACAGGTTCTGTGAGGCTGTGGGTTTCAAATAACATCATGGAGGGGGCAGCAGAGAGGCACAAACAAGCCAGGCCTGACAGCGGCAGAGGTGTGGGGCTTCATGAAAGGGGACCCAGGAGTGTGCCTGCCACATGGACACTGGAGCAAAGATGCACCCTAAGGCAGCGTGCAGTGAGGAATTCGAATGCAGGTGCGTGGGCTGGATCCCACAGGCCCTGAGTCCTCTGCTCCAGGAGTGTCTTTGTCAATGATCTGGGGTGTCCTTGCGCTCTCCTGGTTGAAGGTGTTACAAGCCAGGCTGGAGAGGCTACCACTCAGGTGCTAACGTCAGAGCTCTAGAATTTGGTCGCTGCCACTTAGCTGCATGGCCTTGGGAGGTATTTACTCCTTGCATTTTCGTTTTCTCATTAAACCAGACTCCAGATACTCACCACCTACTTTGTTCCGGGAACCAGCTGGGGTGGTGCACACAGTGGGTGCTCAGTGAACAGCAGCTGTCATGATTTAACGGACTGAATTCTTTGATGCCACCCAAATATATGGTCTGGAGTGATTGTAGGTATAATTAGCAGAGGAGGTGATACAGACTCAGGGTTGAATTAGGATGTGAAGAAGGGTTTAGGTCTGGAGCATTACAGGTGGGAGGATGAGCAGGGAGAGGTCAGGATCAGGATTGACAGGACCCACCTGAAGAGCCTTAGAAGCGGTTTCTAGGCGGAGAAGAAAACTCGGATCAGTGTGAGTCCAGACCAGGGCCCCTCCGGTGCCTTCTGTGCAGGGCCAGGTAGGAAAGAATTATCTCAGGCTTAGCAGGCTAGAAGGTCTCTGTCATAACTGCTCAGCTTTGATGCTCAGTAAACAAATGGGCATGGCTGTGTTCCAATAAAATTTTATTTGCAAAAACAGATAATGGACCCGGTTTGGCGCGTGGAGGCATGCTGACTATGGACACCTTGAAAATCCCGTGTGGCAGATGTGAGCCAAGTGGCATCATGGAATGCCCCATGGTTGAGGGATGGGGACACGGCAGCACGGAGGTCCTGTGGGTCTGGGTGTTGCGTGGGCCCAGCGTGGCTGTGGTGTCTGGGGCCTGAGCTGCAGGGCTGCAGTGGAAGGGAGGAGAAAGAAGCTCAGAGTGCATTCTGAGGGTAAAACTGGGCTGTAAGTGACAAACTGATGTCACTTCACAAGTACATGGAGGCAAGCTGTCTTTGGAGCAGTGTCCATGCAAGCCTGGCCAGAGGGAGCTCCCAGCCTCAGCTGCAGCCCCTGATCTCGGGGTTGCTCTCATCCGTTGTTCCCAGGGGGGGCAGTGATGTGGCCCCACAGAAAATTCTCTGGAGTGGACACCGCTCACTGCGAAGCCCAGCAGAGCAAGGAGTGAGTTTCACCCAGTCTTTATCCACCAGTGTGCTTTAGTGAAGTATTAACACATGCTGAGCAATGACATTGCCTGGAGGGTTTAAACTCTGATGCATCATTCTCATACCTGCACCTGTCTCATCGTCTTGTGAGTCAGTGTTAACCAACCTGGGACCTCAAGAAAGAGAGGACCCAAGTGAATACAAACATGTGGAGTATTTCCAGAGACCCCTGAGTCCTGTGAGGCTTTTCCAAGGTGTGCTTTCATTGCAATCAAAATTTTTAAAGATAAACACCTCACTGTTATAAAGGTCAGTGCCACTTCTGTAATAGTAATTTGCAGTTGAAAGGTATTTTCTTATAAGAATTTCCCTTTTTCAAGTTCTTGTTTGTCAAGCTGGAATTTTCTTGAACATCTAAGAATCCTCTCAAAAGATCCCTGGATTACCCAGGTGTGAGCTAAGAGTTCAGCATTGGATGGAAGCGGAACTCCAGCTCTCGCAGGCCGAGGGCTGCGGCAGGACACGCGTGGTCCAGGCAGCGGGTATAGGCTTCTCTTGGTCAATGTGTCCGTACTTAGGGTTAGGCCTGGTTGGGGAAGCAGGTAGCAGTTTGGGACCAGAGCTTAAAACAGAGGAGAGACTTCAGAACGTAATGACAGTTCTCATGTACAAGTAGCTCAGGATGAGGTAACCCAAGGCCCAGTCTGCCCTTGATGACTCAGTGACCCCATGTCCAGGCAGCAGGGAGAGGACATGCTGGCTACAGGATGGGGTGGGGAAGCCCAGGGCGTCAGGTGCCATGGAAATAAAGCTGGTCACCTGAGTTGAATGGCACTTCTGAGTTCCCAGAAGCTCTTCCCAGTGGCAGGCTCCCTCTCTTTCACCTCTGCTGTTCTGAGGCACCAGTTGCAGGGTTTAAGGGGTCAAATCAAGGTATAGGGCTCCTGGCAACACGGCCCCTGGCTCCAGAGTGTGCATGCAGGGGCTTCTTCCTTGTCCTGCTGTCGGAGAACACCTGTAAATAAATGCTGCATTGTTTTTGCCAGAAAATCCTGTGACACCTCCTCCTGCCTTCCCCCAGGACGGCTGAGACCTGGTCCAGGCGTGGAGCTTACGGTCCACAGACCTGCCTGCCTGCTGCATGACAGCCTCCCAGAGGGCTGTATTGATTTTTGAAGAGGAGGAAAAAGGCATACAAAATTGGACTCGCCAGCCTGCTTTGAGTAGAAATTGGTGCCTCCTAAAGGGAATCTTAATTGGCGAGCTCCGCAGCTAAAATGTTTTCTCCCCGTTCCCTGCTCGGAACTCTCCAGCCCCCCGTTTGTTCTTTTCACTTTTCCCAGCCCCAGTTACTTTTTCCTGCTTTGGAACATAAATGAATTCTTCGCTGGGTAGAGTTTTGCTTGGAAGACCTGAGGGTGTAGCTGAACTCGGTTTGAGCATCCTGGAAGAAAGACAGAAGACACCAGGAGATCCGCCAGCTCAGAGGAGAAGTGGGGGGGGGGGGTGGGGGCAGCGTCTGAACTCTGGCCTCCAGCATGATCTCATCCCTTCAGTTGAAAATCCTGATTTTCAGTGCCAGTGATGATCCTTGTTGAAAAAGTACAAATGTTTTCTGCTTCTTGTAATCTACTTCTCGCAAATATTAGTACTCTGGAAAAAAGATTTATTTTAATAATGTGAGTTTTAGGTTTTTTTTTTTTTCTGTAGTTAATGTTGTTTTATTACTCTACGTCCTTGCCAGAAAGCGTGTTTTAAGAGTTTCAATTCAAAATTAAATATGACCTCAGTGTTTTAAAATACAATTATATTAACTGTCCATTTAATAGTTGCTGAAGATTTTTTTGGCCACTGATGGATAGTCAATAATATACTTGTCCGAGATTAAACGCGGTATTCTCAACTCTGCTCTGCAGCTAACGTGTTCCAGCTGCGGCATCAGCGGGAAAACAAGGGCTTTCTATGAAGTGAGCTGGAGAAAGTTGTTCCTGGATAAAATGGCAATGCTGTCTTATAACTCTGCTTTTCTTTTAAAAACTCCACTGTGTTTGATAATAGGGAACTATCTATTATTTATTTAGAAGTATACAAACCAGTTTACAAGACAGGTAATTTACTGGCAGGATTATTTATTAATGAGCCCAGTATACAAGTTAATGGGACTGAGCCCCATGGAGGTCAATCCTCATATAATCCATGCCTTTTGGAAAGAAAAGCATTGTCTTCAGAACACTCAGTTATTATTGTTAAATTTAAATTATGATATACTCTCTTGCTAAGATGAAAAATAATTTTTTTGGAATTACGTGATGACAGAGTCAGTCTGTCAACTGTGTGGAGATGAATTGTGTCAATTAGGGGTAGGTACATCTTAACCCTGTTAGTACCAAAAGTATTATTTCTCATTGCATGGGCTCATGGGAGAGAGCAAGCTTGTTCCTTAACAGACACAACAAATCAGAAACTGCTGCCTGCCTGGGAGATGGAACAGTCGTGTTGGCAAGGAGCTTAGAGGGCGGGCTTGGCTTCCCAAGCTCTGGCACAGCCTGCAGGCCTTATCAGGTGCTTTGCGTCTGGGGTGCTCTGTCCTTTGCACTCCAGTTGATGGGGGAGGGGCAGGCCGTTCCGTATGACAGCATGTGGGCTTGTCATGATTAGGAGTGACCATGGGCTTCTGTTTCCCAGGAGTGGGCTTATCCTCATGGTCCTACAGTATATTTCTAGTAGATGAGAAGGCATGCCTACAGACAAGGCCTCCTGGTGTCCACTGCGTGTCACTGGGGGAGGCAAGGTTCTCCTCACACCCCTTTATTAATGATCCCCTGGCTCCTCCCCAAAGGCCCAGAAGCCTAGAGGAGAAATGAGGGCACAACCTAGATGCCTTAGTGTAACAAGTGTAGCTCCTGGTACTCAAAAGACTGTTTACAATTGCAGCATGAAGATGGGGCTTGAAGGATTTGCTGCTTCGTTTCATTTGTTCTCTTGTTCCATCTCATCATGAAGTTGATTGCCTTATAGCAGGGGTGGGGAACAGAACAGACACACAGGAGAACCCACTAAGTTCTGTGTCTCCAAACCTGCAGCATTGCCAGGTTCTGACAGCAGAGTCCTATCAAAGTAAGCAAAATTGGAAGTGATGCCCATTTCCTGGGCTTTCACATACTTCATTATTCTGCAGTCTACTACAAAATCGGAAAAGCCAGAATGGTGTAGCTTTTACTGTTTAGAAAATCTTTGTGAGTTTTTCTTACCCCTAGGGAATGGTTTTCAGCAAATTATTCATTGGAAAAATGAAATCTGAAATGTAGGTGTTTTTTCAATGCACGTGCTACAGAGGCGCCTCAGCACCCTTGTATCTGTTTACCCATTCACTCACTGGGCAGGGACTGAGCTCTGGGAATGTGTTGGGTCGGAGCCCAGGACTGGAGGCAGAGTCCGGACCAGCCCCAGGACGGTGTGTGGCTGTTTGTCCCAGAGCTCACGGGAGCAGCCCTCTGGGGGAGTTCTCTGTTGGACTTCTTCATGCAGCCCAGTCCACACCTTACCTGTGCATTTGTCAAGCCATTGAGTGCAGCCCAGATCACTCCAGACCTTGCCTCTGGAGGCTTGACAGTAGGGGAGACAGCAGGCCAGGGGCACTCCGGGACCAAGGCCTCCTGCCTATGTGAAATGCTGATGTGTGCTGGGTGGACGGGTCATGGATGTTTAAATGTAATTCTGACCTTCCTTTAAGAGCAGTTGGGCAGCTCTCTGGGAGCTCAAGACTCTATGATGTAGACACCTAGTCTCTCTTTCTGGAAGCTTCCAGACTATAACAGAAAGTAGGTTGGATACGCACAGTCCCATTGTCTTTGAAGGATGGGGCCGTGGGCCTGGATTGTAGTCCTGTGGATTAGGGAAGAGTTCATAGAAGTAATCTTAGAGTAAAAGAGAATAAATCCAAATGCTATTGCATGTAGAATATGTGCCGTCAAGTGCATAGCGTGTGGGCATGTGGACCTGGCATGACTAGGAGTGACCACAGGCTTCCATTTCGAAGAGGAGAGCCGGAGTGTGTCAGTTCCTCAGACGTGCTCCAGACCCGGGTCTTCGGATCAGGCTTTCATTCCATTCCTGGGTCTGTCCCTTATGCGTTTGCTAAGTTGTTATTACATAACCTCAGGACCTCAGTTTCCTATCTTAGAAATAGAGATAATAATACCTCCCCCAAGGGTTCTTGGGAGGAATAAATAGAATGACATGCCCGGCACATGTTAGGCACTTAGTAAATAGCAGCTGTGCAGTGTTGTGCGAGACTTACCTCCAGCTGTTTTCCTAGAGTGGGTTGGTCCTCAGCTCGGTTCATGTTCCCTGCCCAAGATGCAGTATCGTGTAATGGACATGTGATGTCCAGGCGCCATCCCACCTGGGACTTCTGGAGTTGGCCGCCTTGCCTGTGGCTGACCTCGGCTATGCTTGGGAGAGAGTGGGGCCATGAAATTGCATGACACGAAGTCAGTAGTCTTGCACCCGTCCGTCTACTGTCACCAGTGGTTCAGTTCTTCTCTGCCCCTAAACTCTTATGTCCCAGAGCAGGCTTTTGCTTGAGACACAGTTGCTTTTCTTAGGTGTCCTTGGAAAACTCCAGTGGCACCAATCGATCAGGAGCCTGCAGTGGCCACCGGCACTGTTGTCTTCTCTTGTGGATGTGGACATTGACTGTCCATGTCTGGCTGTGCAGGAAGGAGTGAGTTCTCACTTGCTTTTTCCAGAGCCTGCGAGGGCACCCACCCTCAGCTGGGCAGGGCAAGGCCAGGACAGAGGCTTGGAGGAGATCAGAAGGGCAAACTGCAAGGTGCGCAGGTTGGCCCAGCAGAGAGAGACCAGAATGCAGAGGATGCTCAGGGCAGGTGGCTGCTGCTCTGGGCTGTGTGCGTCATAGCGTTAGCACAACAGACATGATGCCCCATTTGAAGCCCCGTTTGAAGCCCATGTCCAGACATGCAGGTGTTGATCTCTGCTTATAAATTGATACGGCTTCTTCTCTAGGGTTGGGGAAGAGAACTGTTGAGTAATGCACAGTTGCCTAGCCTCAAAGATCCTTTGAGAAATAATAGGTACCCTTGTGGAAGTCCCAACAATTTGTTTAGACGTTTAGACTGTTTAAAAGTTGTATCCTTACAGATGTACAAGCGCTTTATTTATAAGAAACTAAATTAAGCTGGGAAAGAAGAATGTACCTCTCGTGTGTGTAAAACATTAAAAAGCAGCTGCCTCGGTGGTGGAAAGCGTGTGCAACACAGACATAAGGCTATTTGAACTCTTTATTTGCCACATTTACAATATTAATAATAGCGTTTCTAGAAGTTGTCACATCAAGTAAAAGATCTTCATTCCGGGCTGTCTTTGGGGGCCAAATTGAGACTGGATGCATGCATTTAATAAATTGTAGTCTCACGTAGTCATTTTTGTAAATAATTAGTTTCAGTGAAAGAATAAGTTAGCATATTGTATGCATCTAATGTTGCAAATGTACATACAGCAAACTTTGCTATTAATCAACAGTCAAGCACCGCAAGTGGGGCCTCATACATAATGAATTGTGCTTAAGCCTCATGGGCTTCCTGATAGAAAAATAAAGGGAAACACAAGAGCAGTAAGCTTTTGAATAAAATCTAACTAGATTGCCCTGCATCCTGTAATTGTTTTGGAATCTTTAGGGACCTGATCATTCATCTATAGTTTTGGGGTGTTTTTATCTTCATCTGTCAAATAGCAAAGACTTTTAATGATATGTTAAAATGTTGATAAAATACAATTTTCCTTTTAATGATTTGAACATTTAGGGGGAAAGTAAATAGGCTTTGTAAGGCTTTCTGGTCTGCCAAGTAGACTATTTAGATTAGATTGTCTTTTAAAAATATTTTTATATCATGTATTTTTAAGAATCAATTATTTTTAAAAAGAAAATTATATAGTCCTTATGGGGAAGAGTTGAAAATTTACATGAAGTTTTCTCTGTATTTTCAGTGGGAGTTTTAAAATACTATAGTAAATACCTTTGTGGTCTTGTTTGCGATCTGACATTAATTTGAGCCCCAGATACTGAGGGCATAGGATGCCCCCCACCCGGAAAGTAACTTGGAACCTAATTTCATTTTAAATGGCCTCTTTCTCCTCCTCACATTGCTGACTTGGTACCTGAACCCTTTGGTGCCTGTGATAGGATCATCAACATAGGATTTGTTCTGAGATGGGTGGAAGATGTAAAAGCAAGAGTGAGATTTATGTCCATCTTTCTTAGGAACCACACAGTAAAAGTGCAGGAAAGATTTGCTGCCTTGAGGGCCAGAGGTCCTCGCAGCCCTCCTGCAGGGACTCAGGGAACGCTGCCTTCTCCAGGAAGGCCTCTTGTTTACTTCTAGGAAGGGGCTGTGCTCAACACTTATTTCCCTGTCTTATGTGATGTCGTTTTCTACAGAAAGCATCTTTAAATTAGGCCCTAAAACCAAACACATAAAAGTCAATCAGTAGACTCACCTGTGATGAGTGGGAGGCTCCCTTGTACCAGAAAGTTTAAAAGAGATATATGTTACTCATACCTGTCACTGTTTATTACATAAACTGAAGTGTACTGCTGATGTTCCGTGTGTGTTTATTCACTTTTTCCTTTCACAGTTGAGCACATCTCCTTCTTGGGGTTGCATGAGGACTCAGTGAGGTAGCACGTGAATCACTGTGCCGTGTGCGGTCTGAAGCACGTGAATCACTGCCGTGTGCCGTCTGTAGCACGTGAATCACTGCGCCGTGTGCCGTCTGTACTGTAGCACGAGAATCACTGCGCCGTGTGCCGTCTGTAGCACGTGAATCACTGCACCGTGTGCCGTCTGTACTGTAGCACGTGAATCACTGCGCCGTGTGCCGTCTGTAGCACGTGAATCACTGCACCGTGTGCCGTCTGTACTGTAGCACGTGAATCACTGCCGTGTGCCGTCTGTAGCACGTGAATCACTGCGCCGTGTGCCGTCTGTAGCACGTGAATCACTGCGCCGTGTGCCGTCTGTAGCACGTGAATCACTGCGCCGTGTGCCGTCTGTAGCACGTGAATCACTGTGCCGTGTGCCGTCTGTAGCACGTGAATCACTGCCGTGTGCCGTCTGTAGCACGTGAATCACTGCCGTGTGCCGTCTGTAGCACGTGAATCACTGCGCCGTGTGCCGTCTGTAGCACGTGATCACTGCCGTGTGCCGTCTGTAGCACGTGAATCACTGCGCCGTGTGCCGTCTGTAGCACGTGAATCACTGCGCCGTGTGCCGTCTGTAGCACGTGAATCACTGCCGTGTGCCGTCTGTAGCACGTGAATCACTGTGCCGTGTGCCGTCTGTAGCACGTGAATCACTGCCGTGTGCCGTCTGTAGCACGTGAATCACTGCCGTGTGCCGTCTGTAGCACGTGAATCACTGCGCCGTGTGCCGTCTGTAGCACGTGAATCACTGCGCCGTGTGCCGTCTGTAGCACGTGAATCACTGCGCCGTGTGCCGTCTGTAGCACGTGAATCACTGCCATGTGCCGTCTGTAGCACGTGAATCACTGCGCCGTGTGCCGTCTGTAGCACGTGAATCACTGCCATGTGCCGTCTGTAGCACGTGAATCACTGCGCCGTGTGCCGTCTGTAGCACGTGAATCACTGCGGACAGCCTACGGTGCTCAGTCAGTGCCGTCAGCAGCAGCAGCAGCAGCAGCAATGGCAGCTCAAGTCCGGCGAGGCCACCGTTGTGTCTGTCATGAACCCTTCAGAATGCCGCTTGTTTTTTTATCTTTGCCGCAATTGCACTGTTGAGATCCATGTTGATTACTAACATCTGCACTTTAATTTTTCTGTTTCTACTCAGTTTCCTAAGTAACTGTAGAATATTCAAACAAATGCATGCACTTCATCAAACGTACATGGTCATAGTTCCCAAACAGCTGTCAGAGCCGCGGAGCAATGGCTGCCATGTCCCTTCCGAGCCTCCCTCCTCGGGGCCTCCATGGAGCACGAGGGCCATTGGAAGGCGGAAGTGGTGTTTCTGATGTTGACCTGTGTGTTTGACCTTCACCTTGCCTTCCTGTGCAGTGGGCTGTCAGCTCCAGAGGAAGGGACAGCCCTGAGTCAGTATTCTCACCACTAACCACATGCATTTCAGGTCCTTCGTAAGTGCTTGAATGGAATTAAACCACTGCGTTTGGCTGAAATACAGAGTCAAAAGATTCTATTCAGTCTCCCATTTAAAATAAAATGATCTTTATTAGGAGCAGGTAGCTTAGTTTATTTCTTTACTTCAGTCTTAGCCTCCGAGCTTCCTGCTATAATTAAATGCAGGACAAATCCATCAAACACAAGACATTCTGTTAGAGATCTTCTAAACGGGACATAATTGTGCATGTACCAGTGACACTGAGCAAGAGTCTCCACGATGATGGGTAGTCTTTGGCTGAAGGCATGTTCCTGCATGAGCCCAGGAGTCCACTGCTCAGCACTTGAGTCCCGAGGCCTCCCCTGCCCTCCACACCAGGTTCTGGAAGCCAGAGGAGGTGAGGCTCACTAGCTGCGCTTGGGAAATGTTGCTCGTCACCTGAGTGTCTAAAGTGCTGTGTGTGGCGAGGGCACTAAAAGCTTTTCAGGTATCCACAGGTGTCGGTACAGCCTCCTTCACGGCCTTGTGGAAGCCTTGCGTCCTTGAATCCTCTGGAATTTTGCCAGATTCTAGAGGAACTCAGAGAAGCACGTGTCTTTGGAATGAACTCTTTTCTTGGAGACCGTCCAGTGTCGCCAGGTAGCGTTCCCAAACCATGAGACAAAAATGCCATCCGTGGAGAGAGAGGGTGGGTGTTCGGGTGACAGGAGAGGCACTGGGCACACAGCACTCCCATCTGGATTGTCTCAGTCAGCCCTGTGGTGCCGATGAGTTGTGAGTAACTGATACGGGACTCTTGGCCAGTTTTCTAACATCAAATAGGGTTCGAGCCAAGCACATCACAATGTTAATGTCTGTGGGGAGTAGAGTTCATTCAGAAATGAGCATTTAGTGATTCTCTGCTGCCAGTGGAGTCTTGAGGCACCTAAAAATCTGAATTCCCAGATCTCCCAGTTAGCTGGTTGAGTTTTAGGGTTGAGCACGTCTGTAACTTGGAAAGAGCCTGGAAGCCATGGTCCCAGGAACACTCACTCTTTCTGCGTTCCAGCTTCCTCGTGCCGAGCTGGGCTGACATCAAGACTCATCGAGGCACCGATCTTGGGCAGAGCTTCCCACAGGGGCCTGGTCCGCCCAGCCCGTGCCCTCCCTCTGAGCCACAGTCCTGGGGCACTCGCTTTCTCTACCCATCGGGGCCAGGTGGGACTCCCACACAGGTGAAGGAAGCCCGTGTCCAGCAGGGGCCATTTCCCTTAAACTTGCTCTCTTCACCCCCTGCTTCGCTGTGTCCCAGGTAGGTCACTGCCACTCATCCTTCATGTTCTTGATAATATCAGTGTCTGGAAAGGAAGCTTCGTGCAGACAGGGAGGGCAGTTTTCCCTGGAATCGTTTCTGTGCTCACGTTATGAGTTTGGGCTGGAACATTCCACTCACTTTTCTGTGCCCTGGTTTGAGTTGAAGGGAAGGAGATTTCAATCAAAACAAATCTGCAAAACAGTTCATCACTTGTTTTTCCAAGCCGGGGAAGGGGAATGGGTCCAGGCAGCTTCCCACAGCTGGCAACTCTGGGAGAATGTTACCAGGACCTTCCAGTGTGCCAAAGCTCTGGAGCTTCTCCCAGGGCAGGCCAGTGTGGTCCGGTTTGATTTTAAGGAACCCCTGGCATTGCCAACAGTTGTGTTTTTCTTGAAGAGATCCTTGAACCAGGCCCGCATGGCTCTAGCTTTGCTATGTTCGGGTGCCTGACACCCTCCGTCATCACGTGTCCACACACCCGGCAGAGCTGGGTTTCTTTTTCACCCGCCAGCCACATCCACTCATGTCGAAGAAAGCAAAAGGCACCCATGTCATGATATTTGCCTTGGGATTATTCTGTGGGTGACACGTGATGTCCTGGGAGAGGCCTGGGGGAGGTGTGATTCTGGTGTGCTCTGGGCGTTTCCCCACTGATGCTGGGCAACGGTCTTGTCTCCTTCAGGCTTCAAGGGACGGGGTAGGAAGGGGCCGAGGTTCAAGGGGAGGGTCTCGTCTCCTGCACTGGCTCCGGCTGGCGACCTGAGCTGGGGTCCGTGGCAGCACCTGGGGCTGCAGGATTTTGGCTCCTGATCAAAGGTGCTCCCCATCCTGGATGGGGCAGAACACAGGCGCCAGCATTTCAGTGGTGGGTGAGCTGCAGGGCCCCAGGGGAGATGGGATGTGGGATTTTCATGAGCGTGGGCTGCGGAGCCCATAATTGTTGGTTTTTCAGAGTTCGCCAGCGGGGAAGCCTGAGAAACTCCCCCATGATAACCGCCGCCGTGAGAGAGGCCGTCACCCCCAGCTCTTCCAGGGACGAGTGCGGCGGGGATGGAGGAGAGGGCAGGGCAGGAGAATAAATTTCATTTTACTGTAGAAATGGAAATTTGTGTCATGGCTTTAAAAATCTGGTTTTATGTGTGTGTTTAATGCCATTCATTTTAAATGTAGTATCATAAATCCTTGCTTCAGAATCAAAGCTGTTTAATTACATTTCACCCATGAATAGTTATCTAATGCCAATAGAGAAAGAGTTAAAAAGGAGAACTACAGAGTAAATCAGAGGTTGAGATCTTTAGCACAAGCATAAAAAATCAATTTAAGATGAATTTTACTACTATAAAAATTCTTCAAATATCCTTTTAAGAGTGGGAAATGCTAGGAAAGCCAGCTCACATTTCAGTTCCCTCAGCAGCATAAGAGAAGGACGCCTGCGTGGGCAGACCCTGGGAGTGTGGAGCGCATCCCGTTCTGCTCAGGGGTGCTGAGGAAGGCCTCCTAACTCTGGAGTCGGAGCAGTTGCTGGGGGGCACAGAAGCTCCCAGTTCTCGTGGTAGAATGCCCCCTCTCCCACAGCATACATGCGCTTCCCTGAGAAACCCCATCGCGGGTATGTGATGGCCGGCCAGACCCCACTAGTCCTGAAGACTTTGAGGCAGTCCTGAGGCACCTGAACTTGAGGTGCTCGCCTTGCCAACCAATCTGATGTCCCAGTCTTACCCGGGGGCCCTGCAACTCCCCCACCACTGAAATGGCAACCCTTGCAGTCCACCCATCTCTCCAGGGGAGCACCTTTGCTTGGGAGCCCAAATCCTGCAGCCCCACATGCCACTATGGACACCAGCTCATGATGCCAGCCAGAGTTGGTGCAGGAGACAAGACCCTCACCCAACACCTTAGCCCCTTCCTGTGCCATCCCTCGAACCCTGCAGGAGATGCTGGCTCAGCTCCTGCTGCAGAAGGTGGCAGGCGCAGGCGGCTCGGTCAGGGGTCTCGGTTCCCCGGTTGACGGTCAGAGCCCATGGACCCCATCATGCTTGCTCTTCCTGTCTGGGCAGCGGTGGCCGACAGCAGCCGGCTCTGTGTCACTCGGAAGGGAGCTGGAGCCACCCCTCACTGCACGACACTCCACGCCTCTGTTTGCTGCTTTCCCCGGGGAGCAGGACAGCACAGCGCGTTACGTATTTCTCCATCTTTCTTCTTCAGTGTCACCAGTACACTGTTGATTTGGTTAGCAAGTAGCAGAGCAAAAATAGAATGACTGAAGATGTGTGTCTGAAATTGAATAATATTCATGCCAAGCAGAAGCTCTTCTTTCCATGGTCAGACCTCACTAACGGGGAAGGAAATGGGGGCAGCGAGAAGATAGCACTTCCATCCCCCAAGGAATCTGAGAGGCCGTTTTGCTGTTGTGCTCAGCAGGCCCGTTCTCTGCCTGCGGAGTGAGCCCAGCTTCCCCCAGGCGTCTTTGTGACGGGGCCCACAGGGTTTCCAGGCAGTGACTTGGGCTGTGGGACCTCAGCCTGTGTATTCAGGGCACTGGGCTGAACGAGGGCCGTGTCTGCGTGAGTTCCCTCGGGCAGGGAGCTGGCCGGGGCGGCAGCTTGAAGAAGGCGAGGGCCTGTCGTGTCTGGCCGCAGGGTCCGCGAATCAGCCGACTTTGCTGGCTCTGCTGGGCTTGGTTCTCAGGCGCGACGGCTGGTCTCAGTTGCCCGTGGCTGCCGGTCATCCTAGTGAGCTTCCTTCTTTTTCCCTTCAGCCTCTGGCTCCTTCCTTAAAGCTGTTAGTATTCCTGTGCTTGGAAACCTCTGACCACCTTCCTGCTCCATCGTGAAAATCAGGGTACGGGGCCCTGTGTGCCTCTCACCCAAAGAGGCCTATTTTTAGAAAGACCTGAGGATCTCGGTAGAGACTTTTACACCCACAAAACGCTCCAGCCCAGAGACCCAGCCTCCAGCACAGGACAGCGTGTGACACCCGGCCCAAGGTCTTCCGTGGCCAACTGCTGTTGGATGACGTGCACATTTGTGCACCTGCAGAACCTCAAAGCGAAGTGACCCTGGACACAGCCTGCATGAGGTCTCTCCCCAGCTTCTCCCCCAGCAATGGGGGCAGGCACAGCTGCACACGAGGGTGACAACGTGGGTGCAGTTCTCCTTGGCGTCTCGCTGCCGCCCCGTGGGCTCGCCGTGGTGTCACCACGCACCGTGGTGTTGCAGGCACAGGCCCACAACCGTGTGCGCCCCTGGGGGTGTCTGCTGTGTTCTGGGGAAAAGGAATTGCCACCACAGGCATCGACTCAGGCGGAAGCTCCAGAACTTTACCCAGCTTCGCCATTGGTGATTGTCTCTTGTTAAGATGTGAGTATCGCAGATGGAATGCAGAAGAGGTTCCTGCCGCTGAGGCGCTGCTTCCTTTTCGGAGTGGAAGTGCCAGGGTATTTCTGCCCATGGTACACTCTAAGCCGAAGTAATTTGTACATGTTTAACACAGACCCAGTACGCGAAAGGCTGTTTAACAGACGTGTAAGTGGTGGTTATCTTTCATTTCTGCTTTCACGGGGTAAGAGTAAACCTTTTTAACTGTAAGGAAGGTGTTCAGCTTCCTTTTATCTCTTGCCTCATTGTGTACGTTTGACTTTATTCCGATTTGTGCAAGCTTGGTTTTTACCTCACAGGAAAAGCGAGAACTAGTGGCTCCGGAGGTGATTTGAGCTGTTCGTGTGAAGGTGTTTGAAGAAGTCGTGACCACATCTCTCCTAAAACAGCCTCCAACTCTGATACAAAGAGAAATGCTGGTCTTTGCAGCCCTGGGGCTGTGGTCCTCTTGGACACCAGCAACGGCAACAGGCCCATCCACACGGGGCCAGGGTGACAGGTCCCATCCTCACAAGGCTGGGGAGACAGGCCAAACCTACATCGGTCCAGGGCAACAGTCCCATCTGCACAGGGCTGGGGTTGGAACTGAGTCATCCTGGACCCCAGCTTCGTGGTTCACCCCCAGATCTTCCCCACACCACTGCCATGTTCTTACTGCTGCAGCCTTGCTTGGGGGCAGCTGCGGTACCTTCTGGCTTCCAGCCAGGGGCCCCCCACCCCCACCAGTCACACTGTGGGACGAAGTGGCCCTTCCCGTTCTGACATGCGCAGCCCTTGCCCACCTTCCTGTGAGTCTCGGTCCCCGAGGCCTTCACTCTGCATCTGTGCTCACACTGCATGTGTTCACTCTGCATCTGTGTTCACACTGCATATGTTCACTCTGCATATGTCCACTCTGCATCTGTGTTCACACTGCATGTGTTCACTCTGCATGTGTTCACACTGTATGTGTTCACTGCATCTATGTTCACACTGCATATGTTCACACTGTTCACTCTGCATGTGTTCACTGCATCTATGTTCACACTGCATATGTTCACACTGTTCACTCTGCATGTGTTCACTCTGCATCTGTGTTCACACTGCATGTGTTCACTGCATCTATGTTCACACTGCATATGTTCACACTGTTCACTCTGCATGTGTTCACTCTGCATCTGTGTTCACACTGCATGTGTTCACTGCATCTATGTTCACACTGCATATGTTCACACTGTTCACTCTGCATGTGTTCACTCTGTATCTGTGTTCACACTGCATGTGTTCACTGCATCTATGTTCACACTGCATGTGTTCACTCTGCATCTGTGTTCACACTGCATGTGTTCACTCTGCATCTGTGTTCACACTGCATGTGTTCACTGCATCTATGTTCACACTGCATATGTTCACACTGTTCACTCTGCATCTGTGTTCACTCTGCATCTGTGTTTACACTGCATGTGTTCACTCTGCATCTGTGTTCACACTGTATGTGTTCACTCTGCATGTGTTCACACTGCATGTGTTCACTCTGCATCTGTGTTCATTCTGCATCTGTGTTCACACTGTATGTGTTCACTCTGCATGTGTTCACTCTGCATCTGTGTTCACACTGCATGTGTTCACTACATCTGTGTTCACACTGTATGTTCACTGCATCTATGTTCACACTGCATATGTTCACACTGTTCACTCTGCATATGTTCACTCTGCATCTGTGTTCACACTGCATATGTTCACTCTGCATCTGTGTTCACACTATGTTCACTGAATGTGTTCACACTGCATCTGTGATCACACTATATGTGTTTACTGTTTCTGTGTTCACACTGTGTTCACTGCATCTGTGTTCACACTGCATGTGTCCACTCTGCATCTGTGTTCACACTGCATGTGTTCACTCTGCATCTGTGTTCACACTGCATATGTTCACTCTGCATCTGTGTTCACACTATGTTCACTGCATGTGTTCACACTGCATCTGTGATCACACTGTATCTGTGATCACACTATATGTGTTTACTCTGTTTCTGTGTTCACACTGTGTTCACTGCATCTGTGTTCACACTGCATGTGTCCACTCTGCATCTGTGTTCACACTGCATGTGTTCACTCTGCATCTGTGTTCACACTATGTTCACTGCATGTGTTCACACTGCATCTGTGATCACACTGTACATGTTTACTCTGTTTCTGTGTTCACTGCATGTGTTCACACTACATCTGTACACTGTGTTCACTGCATCTGTGTTCACACTGCATGTGTCCACTCTACATCTGTGTTCACACTGCATGTGTTCACTCTGCATCTGTGTTCACACTATGTTCACTGCATGTGTTCACACTGCATCTGTGATCACACTGTGTTTACTCTGTTTCTGTGTTCACACTGTGTTCACTGCATGAGTTCACACTACATCTGTGCACTGTGTTCACTGCATCTGTGTTCACACTGCATGTGTTCACTCTACATCTGTGTTCACACTGCATGTGTCCACTCTGCATCTGTGTTCACACTGCATGTGTTCACTCTGCATCTGTGTTCACACTGTGCTCACTGCATGTGTTCACACTGCATCTGTGATTACACTGTATGTGTTTACTCTGTTTCTGTCTTCACACTGTGTTCACTGCATGTGTTCACTCTGCATCTGTGTTCACACTGCATGTGTTCACTCCATCCGTGTTCACACTGTGTTCACTGCATGTGTTCACACTGCATCTGTGATTACACTGTATGTGTTTACTCTGTTTCTGTGTTCACACTGTGTTCACTGCATGTGTTCACTCTGCATCTGTGTTCACACTGTGTTCACTGCATCCATGTTCATACTGTCTGTCTTCACACTGCATCCATGTTCACACTGTCTGTGTTCACTCTGCGTTCGTGTTCACTCTGCATCTCTGTTCACACTGTGTGTGTTCACACTGTTCGTCCTACACCCAGGATGGCTCCGTTGCCTCCTCTCCATGGACCTGCCCCACCGGCCACCCATGCCTTGTGTGGGCACAGTCGGGGATGGTGCTCCAGCTGTATTGCCTCCTGTGCAGGGCTGCACTTGCAGGCAAATGCAGTCTTTATTGGGACTGTCCTGGGGCAGCATGTGTGTGTCGAGGAGAGGCATTCTGTAGATTGCAGTACAGTCCTCCAAGGAAGCCTAGGAAGGAGGGTGAAGGGCCTGCGGGAGCTGTGGAGTGCAGGGACTTTTTCCACCTTTTCACAGAAGCCTAAGGAGCAGCATTGTCTGTGAAAGGAAACTAGAAAACTTCCACCCTCCAAGCCTGGGAAGTCCAAGGGAAGCCTGCCATGTGTCTGGGACCTTGAGAGGCAGGGAAGAAGGGGAGTCATCTGGAGAAATCAAACCCAGCACCAGGGCTTCACAGTAGGGGTCCACAGCACGGGAAATAACAATGGGATGTGTTCTGCACTCCTTAGCCCAGGTGGCGGGGGCAAGCCTCCCCTTCAGGGCTGTGTCCTCCATCCCTGGAACAGAACCCCAGAAAATCCACCCCTTCTGGAGATGATGAATCCTTTCCATGAGGGGCCACCGATGGAAGCCACAGGAGAATGAGCACCCCAAGCAGAAGCAGCCACGAAACAGACTGAAGTGACTCCAAGAGGCACAGGTTCAAACTGCAGGAGATGGAAGGGAGGAGAGCAGCCAGAAAGAGCCAAGAGGGCCACGCAGTGCCTCAGGCCTGTCATCTCAGCACTTTGGGAGGCCAAGGCGGGTAGATCACCTAAGGTCGGGAGTTCAAGACCAGACTGGCCAACATGGTGAAACCCCGTCTCTACTAAAAATACAAAATTACCCGGGCATGGTGGCACATCCCTGTAATCCCAGCTACTTGGGAGGCTGAGGCAGGAAAATTGCTTGAACCCAGGAAATGGAGGTTGCAGTGAGCGAAGATCATACCATTGCACTCCAGCCTGGGCAACAAGAGCAAAACTCCATCTCAAAAAAAAAAGCCACCAGAAAGATTTGAGAAAGAACTGAGTAGACACAGGCATGTGAGGCACAGGGCTGCCCCTGAAAGGACAGGCTCGCCAGCGAAGGAAACACAAACGAGGCCCTCGGGAGCGTGGGAATCAGGACGGAAAGTGAACCCCGAGGAATCCCCTGAACAGCACAGCCACGGAGGAGGCAGGACGCGCAGATGTGGCCTTTCGCTGTTGGGCTGGGGTGGGCCGTGGTGCAGTCTTATGACAGTTGATGTTTCTGGAAAATCTTTTCAATAGTGCTTGATGATTTAGGTGCAGCTGTGCCATCTGAGAGTCTTACCAAGGGACACTGTCACTTGGGTTGCTTTGAGCTGTGATGCAGACTTTCAGAGCGCACGTCCTGGAGGCCAAAGGCGGAGCGTGGGTACAGGGCCTTGGGCATCCCTGTCTGGCCAGTCCTCCTTCCTGCCGCACAGGTGATTGAGACACGTGCACTTGAAGCAGCCGCAGGTGTTTGACCGTTTAGAGGCAGTAGGTGTTTGCTTTTGCCATGTGTGGAGGCAGGGCCCAGAGGTTTACTAAGCCCCTGTTCTCACTTTTGCAGTGCCATGGAGGTCCCAGCCCCTGCTGAGGTTCTCAGAGGTCCCGAGCCCCTGAAGCAGTGCGCAGCCTGGCTGAATGCCTATTTCCAGCATCCAGAGGCCATCAAGGAGCTCCCTGTGCCGGCTCTTCACCACCCCATTTTCCAGCAAGGTCGGTGACTCAGCCATCTGCGGGGTGTCCTTTTCGGAGGTTGACTTATTCACAGTCTCTGACATCACAGCTCACTTTATTGAGTACACCAGCTCGGTATTTTTACATCAGCAAGGCAGAGACAGAACGTGGCCGAGCTGGAGGCAGCGGGCTTCGCCACCTCCACCCACTCTAGCGCGGTGTTAGTTTTGGCACAGTGTTGCATAATTCTTGGCAAGGCCATAAAAATGATGCATGCAGATCGACTCTTGACTCTCACTGGCTGAAAGGTTTAAATAGGAACACATCTGAATGGCAGTAAATTTTTCAATAAGGTTATTGTGAGCTAAAAGTACGTGCTTGCCAACAGCACAGAAAATGAGACTTGTGCATGGACACTCAGCCACTCCCATGCACTCAGTTGGTGACACTTATGTCATAGCAGGTAGCAGCCTCAGATCCCCTTGGATGAGTTTTAATTTTAATTTCTCAAACCATAATTGGATATATGCTTTCTTTTTTTTTTTTTTTTTTTAATTTTTATTGCATTATAGGTTTGGGGGTACATGTGCAGAACGAGCAAGATAGTTGCATAGGTACACACATGGCAGTGTGCTTTGCTGCTTCCCTCCCCTTCACCCACACTTGGTATTCATCCCCAGGCTATCCCCCCCAGCCCCCCCCCCGCTGTCCCTCCCCCATTCCCCCCAACAGTCCCCAGTGTATAGTAGACCGCCTCTCTGTGTCCACGTGTTCTCATTTTTCTCACCCACCTATGAGTGAGTATATGCGGTATTTCTTTTTCTGTTCTTGTGTCAGTTTGCTGAGAATGATGTTCTCCAGATTCATCCATGTCCCTACAAAGGACACAAACTCATCATTTTTGATTGCTGCATAATATTCCATGGTGTATATGTGCCACATTTTCCCAGTCCAGTCTATCATCGTTGGGCATTTGGGTTGGTTCCAGGTCTTTGCTATTGTAAACAGTGCTGCAATGAACATTCGTGTGCATGTGTCCTTATAGTAGAACGATTTATAGTCCTTTGGATAGATACCCAGTAATGGGATTGCTGGGTCAAATGGAATTTCTATTTCTAGGTCCCTGAGGAATCGCCACACTGTCTTCCACAATGGTTGAACTAATTTACACTCCCACCAACAGTGTAAGAGTGTTCCTATTTCTCCACATCCTCTCCAGCATCTGCTGTCTCCAGATTTTTTAATGATCGCCATTCTAACTGGTGTGAGATGGTATCTCAATGTGGTTTTGATTTGCATCTCTCTAATGACCAATGACGATGAGCACTTTTTCATATATTTGCTGGCCTCATGTATGTCTGCTTTCGTAAAGTTTCTGTTCATATCCTTTGCCCATTTTTGAATGGGCTTGTTTGTTTTTTTCCTGTAAATCTGTTTGAGTTCTTTGTAAATTCTGGATATCAGCCCTTTGTCAGATGCGTAAACTGCAAAGATTTTTTCCCATTCTGTTGGTTGCCGATTCACTCTAGTGACTGTTTGTTTTGCCGTGCAGAAGCTGTGGAGTTTGATTAGGTCCCATTTGTCTATTTTGGCTTTTGTTGCCAATGCTTTTGGTGTTTTGTTCATGAAGTCCTTGCCTACTCCTATGTCCTGAATGGTTTTGCCTAGATTTTCTTCTAGGGTTTTTATGGTGTCAGGTCTTACGTTTAAGTCTTTAATCCATCTGGAATTACTTTTAGTGTAAGGTGTCAGGAAGGGGTCCAGTTTCTGCTTTCTGCACATGGCTAGCCAGTTTTCCCAACACCATTTATTAAATAGGGAATCCTTTCCCCATTGCCTGTTTTTGTCTGGTTTATCAAAGATAATATGGTTGTAGATGTGTTGTGTTGCCTCCGATGCCTCTGTTCTGTTCCATTGGTCTATATCTCTGTTTTGGTACCAGTACCATGCTGTTTTGATTACTGTAGCCTTGTAGTATAGTTTGAAGTCTGGTAGCGTGATGCCTCCTGCTGTGTTCTTTTTGCTTAGAATTGACTTGGCTATGCAGGCTCTTTTTTGGTTCCATATGAAATTCATGGTGGTTTTTTCCAGTTCTGTGAAGAAATTCAATGGTAGTTTGATGGGGATAGCATTGATTGTGTAAATTACTTTGGGCAGTATAGCCATTTTCACGATATTGATTCTTCCTAACCACGAACATGGAATGTTTCTCCATCTGTTTGTGTCCTCTCTTATTTCGTTGAGCAGTTGTTTGTAGTTTTCCTTAAAGAGGTCCCTTACGTTCCTTGTGAGTTGTATTCCTAGGTATTTTATTTTCTTTGTAGCAATTGTGAATGGCAGTTCGTTCTTGATTTGGTTCTCTTTAAGTCTGTTATTGGTGTATAGGAATGCTTGTGATTTTTGAACATTGATTTTATATCCTGAGACTTTGCTGAAGTTGCTTATCAGTTGCAGGAGCTTTTGGGCTGAGGTGATGGGGTCTTCTAGGTATACTATCATGTCGTCTGCAAATAGAGACAATTTGGCTTCCACCTTTCCTATTTGAATACCCTTTATTTCTTTTTCTTGCCTGATTGCTCTGGCTAGAACTTCCAGTACTATGTTGAATAGAAGTGGTGAGAGAGGGCATCCTTGTCTAGTGCCAGATTTCAAAGGGAATGCTTCCAGTTTTTGCCCATTAAGTATGATATTGGCTGTTGGTTTGTCATAAATAGCTTTTATTACTTTGAGATATGTTCCATCAATACCAAGTTTATTGAGGGTTTTTAGCATAAAGAGCTGTTGAATTTTGTCAAATGCCTTCTCTGCATCAATTGAGATAATCATGTGGTTTTTGTTTTTGCTTCTGTTTATGTGGTGAATTACATTTATAGACTTGCGTATGTTGAACCAGCCTTGCATCCCCGGGATGAATCCTACTTGATCATGATGGATAAGTTTTTTAATGTGCTGTTGCGATCGGTTTGCCAGTATTTTATTGAAGATTTTTGCATCTATGTTCATCATGGATATTGGCCTGAAGTTTTCTTTTCTTGTTGAGTCTCTGCCAGGTTTTGGTATCAGGATGATGTTGGTCTCATAAAATGATTTGGGAAGGGTTCCCTCTTTTTGGATTATTTGGAAGAGTTTCAGAAGGAATGGTACCAGATCCTCTTTGTGTGTCTGGTAGAATTCGGCTGTGAACCCATCTGGACCTGGGCTTTTTTTGTGTGGTAGGCTCTTAATTGCTGCCTCAACTTCAGACCTTGTTATTGGTCTATTCATAGTTTTGGCTTCCTCCTGGTTTAGGCTTGGGAGGACACAGGCGTCCAGGAATTTATCCATTTCTTCCTGATTTACTGGTTTATGTGTATAGAGTTGTTTGTAGTATTCTCTGATGATGGTTTGAATTTCTGTGGAATCTGTGGTGATTTCCCCTTTATCGTTTTTTGGATATATGCTTTCTTAAGAGATGGCTTGAGAACTTACCTGTAGATAGCCTGCTTACAGCTTATGATAACCTAAAACATTTCCCAGGTATTTCTTTTAAAGCTTTTGTCTGACTCTGCTCAATACAGAAATTAATTACAGCAACTAAAATCATTCTAGACGCATACCAGAAATTTATTTTCATAATCATTTTTGTATAAATGAATGTATGTTCCTATGTGATGTCTATATGTAGTTATACCCATATATATATCCTTAAAGGGGAAAATTACCTTGAGATTTTAGATGTGGTGAATTTAAAGCAATTTGGAATTTCAAATGGGATTTGCTGGATAAGTTTAATGGTATTCTCATTGCTGCTGTGCTTCTCAGCACAAAACAAACTTGAAAATGGAGGGAAGTTTTCTGGGGAAGCACGTAGAGAAGGCCCTGAAGGTTGGGCTAATACCCGAGTTCCCTAACGAAGTCAGACAGGCAAACAGATGAAGCCATGAGCATGTTTGGTGCACAATGAACTGAAGCCATGCAGCTGTAATGAACTGGGCATGGTGCTGTCCTCTGAATCATATACAACTGTCTCCAGAAGGGTTCAGTGGGGTCTCTGGGATGGGCGAGTAGGAAGCGAGAGTGGGTGGGCCTTTACATGGAACCAAAGACATCCAAGAAGCCTCTCATCATCTGTGCCCACCAGTGGGTCACTGCCAGGACAAAGGCACTGCCAAGCCTTCTGGGCCACCGCCTGCTAGGGGCCCACCTCTACCCAGCACCAGGAGCCAGCGAGCTAAGCTGACGGTGTGGGGGACCTGCTTCCTGTGCACGTGACAGGCCAGGCACAGGGCAGGCTGTTGCTGCATGCACAAGGAAGTCAGGGATTGGTTTTGTTTGTTAAAGTTGGGCTTGGGGATCTTAGAGTGGGGAACTCTTCTCTATACGATCTCTGTTTGGGGGTTCACCTGCCAGGAAAAGCAAGGCTGCAGAACTGCCCAGCAGACTTTTTTCCTCCTCAAACCTGAGCTGCAGTGTAAGTGCTCAGGACAGAAAAGTTCTCTGATAGAACCAGGCCAGGAGGTTTCTGCGTAATCGGATGGAGGCTGGGAGAACAAGCCTGCAAACTCCTGAGAATCACCTGAGGTTTGTTGTGTAACATCATGAAAAACTTAAAAGGCAACAGTTGCGTGAAAATCATGAGTTTTCTCCAGGTCATATGGGTCTCACCAGGGTCCAGAGAGCAATGTGAGCACAGGCAGGCCAGGAAGAACCGCAGGAGGTTCTTCTGTAGCTGTGACAGGTACTCCAGGACAGGGGTGGCCAGCAAGGAGGGTATCGCTAGGAATAATCAGACCACCCCTGCAAGCACTGAGCTCCGGTGAGCTTCTCCTCCCTTACTTCTGCCCATGGCAGTGTTTGCTGCTCCTGCCTGGGGCTCCTCGGTCAAGCCCCTACTGCTTAAACAGAGTTGGGAGTGGCTGCGCTTACCCCTGACTTTCAGCCCATACCAGGCCAGGCTGCTTCCCAGGTCTTGATAGGTCTTGGTGACCAGAAAGACCTCAAAGTAGCCACTAGGATACTGGGAAAGGCTGTCTGGCTCCCCCATGGCCCCGCCCCTCTTGAAAAGTCCTACAGTGCGGTGGGTACTTCCAGCCGGGATGAGGTCCACTTCAGCAAAGTTTTGGGGTGGGAGTGTGCCAGCCTCTCACATCCTTCTCTCTTGGTGTTCTGGGAACTCTGAGGCTGGCTGCAGGCCCAGGGTGCTGAGCTCCGGGGTCTTCTCTCTTGGGTTGGGGGGGGCTGGAGTCCCCTGCACCAGTTCTGCCTGCATTGGTTAGTGGTTGCAGTGGGGGCTGTGATTCCCCGCCACAGCATGTGCAAGCCAGGTCTTTAACATCTAGCTCAGTCACTGACTCCTGGGCAGGGGCCAGGTGTGCGGATTTTACTGTTTGATGAAGGGAAGGTGGATGGTGGATGGTTGCTAACAGGGAGTTAGTTGGTTCTCCCAGATGTGGATGTGCTCCTTTCTGTCCGGATGAGTTTGGTTTGCTCTCTGTCCAGTTTGTATCTCATAATACCAGTGAAATCAACAGTGAGCGGGTAGGTCTTTAGGGGAAAAGTATTCCGACATCTCAGAGCCCTGTGGAAGCTGTGGAGTCATAGAAATCAACTTGCTTTGCTGACTGAGAGGAAGGGTCCGTTGTAACATGGAATAAGTGTTTCCTTGGCCAGTTCCCTTTTCTGTGCATTTTAATTTTTGTATATGTTTCACATGCTTTTGCATATCATTTTCACCATATTCCCACTTCTGAGATTTAGACCAGGTTTATCTATTTCAGTTTGTTCTTTAAAATGAGATTGCATTTGAGCTCAGCCTTGAGTTCCAACACATTGACCCTTTCTTTCTGAAGCCCCGGCTTGTCAAAGTCCTGGCTGCACAGTACCAAGCTCTCACCCCATCCCCAGGCCTGTCCTGCCACACGAAGACCCTCTCTCCTGCACACCGCCTCTTCACGGTACCACCTCGCCTTTCCAGGATTTCTCTCTGCGGTGAACATGCTGTTCTTGATTTTTTTTTAAGCCTAACCACAAAAATATGCATTATGTTGAACCATATGAAATTGCTATTTTTGAGGTTAAAACTTAATCAGATACTAAAAATTTCACATGGTTTAACTTCTTATCTTGGGGAATTTCCAGAGACAGAAAGACAGGTTAGTAACTAGGTGGCTGCCGGGGCATGTCTGCCAAGGGACAGTGAAGCTGCCTTTTCCAACCAGGTGTCTGGAGGTCCCCGGGGCTGCCTCACTGTGAGGTCAAGACAGGTAGGATTTCCCAGTGGGAGGCCCCGCAGCTCTGGAAGGAAGCCTTATTGACCTGTTGAAGGGATGAGAAGGAGAGCTGAGCTGTCCAATGAAGCATATTCTGATTTCCCGTTTGAGTGCTGTTTTAGTCAGCTCATTTCCTAAAATAAAATTAGTCAACGTTGTCTTGGTTTGGGTTTTTTGGCTTTTTTGGTTTGCTTTTCTGGTGTTCTTTAAAGTGTCACCAAAATCCATTTGCTAGCTACTCTGTAACCAAGACCTCGCGTCTTGTCACCCAGTGCAGCTTTTCAGGGAGGTCATTTTTCCCCCACAAGCCTCTCGCAAGGGTCAGCTTTGTATTTATTTCTCATTCATTTTTCCTCAAGAAATACTTAATGAAGCCATTATTTTTGAAATGCATTCTTACTTTTTTCTTTTATAATGAAATGTCAGTTAAACTTTTCTCTGAACGCTCCCTGATTTCTTCGTGTTTATTCATGAAAATGTTTCGCTTCTTTTTTTAATGTGCCTCTCGGAGAAGCTGTAGAGGCCGGCAGCCGACTCAGTTAGAACAAGAAATCCTTTCCACCCTGGTTTGCCAAAAGCCGCTTTTTACAATGAGTTCAAGAAAAGCAGACCTGCAGAGAGCGAGGATGGACTTTCAGATACAGAACCCACGTGGACACGTCCTCCGGTCCCTGAGCCTCCCACCCACCGAGACCCGGCCAGCAGGTGTGGCTGACCCCAGGCTGCTGAGGGAGGGCCTGTGGCTGGGGCCTTTCTGCTCCTGCCACGGTGGGACTAGGCTTGGGGCTGCCCATGCAAGGCTGTGGGAAACCCAGCGGGGACCCTGGCCTTCTCACAGATGAAGGCTTTCAACAGACGAGTTCTGAGTTTTCTTTGTAAAGTGACTGCAATGTTCCCTTTTAAATGAAATATTTAACACTTTAATAATTCCTTCGTCACAGCTATTGGCTTACAGCTATGAAATCCAGTTGCATGACAGCAGTAAAATCTCCATTTTTTCATACCTGCTGTTAGAAGTAAGTTTCTGTAACTTCTATTTAACTTCTGTTACAGAGTCTCAGAAAAGATTCATAGTTTTGTATTTTTGTGTCTCCATTGAACTCCTCATTTCAAAAGAGCCTCTAACAGAAGCCCCGCCCCAGAGTTAAGGGAAAGGCCCTTCAGGGTGAGCTCACCATGTTCCCACTGTGCCCTGGAAGATGGTCCCTCTTTGCTGGTACTTCCAGCGGGGACCGCATGAGTCCTGGAAGGCGCACGTCCCAGGAGAGGATGGTGAGGGAGGGGAGGAGAGGAGAGCAGCAGCGTTCCCTGGGTCCTCACCGGAGCCAGCCCTGTAAGATTAGGAATCCTTCTCGTAGAGCCAAGCAAAGGCTCATCCAGCCCCTACGACCCCATTCTGCTGCCTTCTCACATCCGGGAAAAAGCCTGCCCCTGATGGGCGCCCAAGCAGGCAGTTTTCCTGGAAAGAGGCACATTAGCGTTCCTCACCCGAAGGACACAGGGCCTGTTTTGGTGTTCTTGAACTGTGCCTTGTCAGGTGTGATCCAGCCTGAGTTTTCTGCAGCTGAGAGGGCATGTTTTTCTCGTGGCTTCCACAGAGATCATGGCAGCATGCAGGCTTTGTCTTTTCAGGCACTTTATACCAATACTTTCCGTGAACTTAAAAAAAAAAAAAATAACCAATTGAAGGAGAAGAGAATAAAGTAGGAGCTGCATTTGCAGCTGCCTCTGGGTAGCCAGCACTGCTCTCCTCGATTTGGAACGAGGGCTCATAGATGTGGTTGACCTTGCTGAGATGTTACCTGGTGGACAGTTTGTAAACCTTCCGATGCCCGTGTATTGATTAGAAGAGGCTAAGAGCACTGCACTTAAGTGGAAAGAAACAGCTGGTGAAAATGTAATTCTTTCGGCCTTAGAGCTGTTGTGCTCCTTTTCTGGGACAGCGAATGTGGAAATCAAAGTCTATGGCCTTCTGGAACCTTCGCCGGGAAAGCTGAAAAGAAGACCCAATCCACAGCTGAGAGGGGGTGGCAGGCCCACAGATTTCCAGGTGGCCGGTAGGATTGTCAGCTGTCTGCAGTGAGTTCCCAGGGCCACGACCAGGACCGCTCATCATTTCTACCATGGAGAGGAAAGCCCAGTGCATTTCAGTGATCCAGAAACTTGACACACACAAGCTGGAATGTTTAAAAACAAAATAGGCCAGGGATCAGTGAAAGTAAAGGGTGTGTATAATACAAGGGTAGAGGGAGCACTGGCGGGGACAGAGGTAAGGAGGGGTCTTCTGCTCTGGGGACATTTCCTTATACCAGCCCAGCCCCAAGGAACCCATCCCCTTGTGGGTGCAGAAGACCAGATCCCCACTGATGGCCTTCTGTTTCAGAGCTGCCTGGAGGCGCATGCCACTAGTTCCCAGGGTCTCACCTGCCAGCACATGGCCTGGCTTTCATGGGAAGCCCCCACTGATGTGGTTCCCTTTGCATTGTGTGGGTTCCCATCACCCGTCCTGGCTCATGTCTATAGCTACATCACCTCCAGCCCCTCAGCGGAACAAGAATGTTGTTGAAGGCCACTCCAGACTGGGGGCTCCCAGCCCCCAGCATCTAAAAGCCTCATTTCAGCAGGGCATGGCCACAGAGCCCCAAGGCACCCCAAGCTCTCCTGGTTTGCCTGGGCTCCGCCTGCTTGGACTACCCCGTGGACTGCCTGTCCAGGCCAGCCCAGTAACAGCGGAGCACGTCACTCTCAGCTCCTGAGCTGGACTGACCAGCTGTACTCCGGCATGTTGGTGAATTTCATGGACCAAAGAACCTGAGGTTCTGATTGTGTCTTAGTTCATTTTTTCGTGCTTTATTATGCAGTTTCCTACCTAGCAGTTGTCATGAGGACTTTCTTATTCTTCATACTGTGAACAACATCTTGGGCTAGGAGATAGTTTTTAAAGTTTCAACTGTGATTTATTCAAGTGAGTCCCTTTTTCAAGTGACTCTTAGATCTTAATTCATCCAGTGGGGTTGGAGGGAGTATGTATCAGAATCCTCTAGAAATCTCATTCATAATATTCTACCTGCAAATGTTTCTACTTCTTACCCCTCCCCAAGATACACTAAAACCTTAGCATGGGCAGACACACACACATGCCCCGTTTCTGAGAATTATCGTTCTAAAGGAATTCATCAAAACGGATGCAGCTCTTATGAATGCTTTTGCTGTGTGCTTTACTCTATACTAAGCCTGACATTCTCATTTAATAACTATTTTTGTTTGAGGCTTAAAAACTGTGCCCCTTGAAGGAGTGTTTTGCTGTTGAGGAAGTGCCACTCTTCTCCTAGGAAAGGGGCTCGGCTCCTGGTCTGCTGGCAATGACTGGAACAGAACCACAGCCTGCTGAATCCCAGGAAACTCAGGGTGTCTATGTGCCAGGAGCTCTCTGACTAATCAGCAATACCGCAGTGCCTGTAACAGAAGCATAGTTGGGGGAGAGTTTCGTCCTGAATGTAAGAGGTGGTTGGGTCCTTAGTTTCCTGAGGTTTCCATGAGTCAGGGTAAAAGGAAGCAGCCTTCACCCGCGGCTGCTGGGGCCACACAGAGTATTTACTAAGCCTGAGAGGTAACCAAGAGGACCGTTGGAAAGTCAACCACTTTCTTTTTTTTTTTTTTTTTTTTTTTTTTTTAAGATGGAGTTTTACTCTGTCACCCAGGCTGGAGTGCAGTGGGGCAATCTCAGCTCACCGCAACCTCCGCCTCCTGGGTTCAAGTGATTCTCCTGCCTCAGCCTCCCGAGTAGCTGGGATTACAGGCACTTGCCACCACACTCAGCTAATTTTTTGTATTTTTAGTAGAGACGGGGGTTTCACCATGTTGGCCAGGCTGGTCTTGAACTCCTGACCTCAGGGGATCCACCCACCCGCCTGCGCCTCCCAAAGTGCTGGGATTACAGGCGTGAGCCACCGCACCTGGCCAAGAGTGAGCTGCTTTCAAACCTATTGGACATAACTAGGGTCTCTATTACAATAAACAGGACTTGCAATATTTAAAATTATTATGAGTGCTGCTTTTGTGGGAAAATATTCGCATTAAAATATAACTTTGGTGAAGTAATTAAACAGTAAATCAGCGATGGCTTCTATTAAAAATTAAGTCATATTAATCACTCGAATGCCTTTAGAAGGATTGTCGGCAGTGTTCTGACGTTGGCCTTGAATGGACTTCTCAAAAAGCAGAAGTAACCAGGTTTCTGTCATGAGGAAATGTAAATTGTATTATTTCTTTCTTTAATACTTAATTTTAAATGGGCTTTGAAAAATAGGAATTGTCTGTGTTTTAAAGCAGGAAACATTTTTCACTTACATGTTTTTTTAACTTTCTATTTCCACTGTAGTCATTAGTTGGGCATGTGCTGCTCCAAAAGAGGATGTTGACCTTAATCTATTTTGTTGTCATAAAATATACATTCATATTTAACAGGTAATGTTAGTGCATTTTGAAATCATTCTAGCAATAATAAGTGGAATTATCTCTACTACCTGTGTGTATAGAGAAAATGATATTTCAATAACGTACAAATAACGGGACTGTTATTAATACATTAAATATGTAAATATTGGTATAAAATTACTAGTGGTAATGGCAAAAACCTACTGCAGGAGCCAAAAGCGTAAAAACGATGACAGCGTAAATGCTTTCACACACATGGTTTTTGCCTGCAATCCTTATGTTCAAGCTGACTCGGAATATAAGATTCATGAGTCTCTGTCCCTCTTCAGATGTTGTTTCATGTGTCAGAATGGAAAAAGCAAATATTTACATAGAGGGAAGCCCTCCCTCCTGTTGAGGTGTGCAGCCGTCAGGATAGCTTCCGAGGCCGTGTGGAGATGGGAGCGTCCTCCAGACGGCAGACTTCCTGAGGCTCAGCTGGGGCGTCTCCCTGCTCCACGGCACGCTTTTATTCCCATGAGAAGTTACTCCCAAAGAAGTAAATTGGAACACGAAATAGAGGAAAAGAAAGTCCTTTTTCGAAAGCTCTTAAATACTTGCCTCAGTTAAGCTCGGATCAGGCTTTCTCTGCCCTTCCAAATACTAAGGTTAAGTATTGGGAAGAGCCAGGAAGCAGCCGCTCTGGTGAGCCACCCTCTCCACCAGCATCAACATAGACAGTGTAGCTGTTACTATGACAACTCCTCTTTTTTCCTTGAGTACTGTTGTTAATCATTGCACAAACACATATTGTGTAAGAAAAGGGACCTGTCCACAGCTTTCCACGTGTGGGTGTGTGTGTGCCCACACTGACTGCTTTTTAAAAAAAATGCACACTCCTTTCTGGACTGGCCTCCGTCATCCCCCACCTGCCCAATAGCCTGCTTTTCTCTTCAGCCTTTCCTTGCTTAAATTTTTAGTAAGACCTAGCAACTGAGCCCAAGAGACACGTAAGGACTTACTGCTTGCCCAAGACATCGACTTTTCATAGAAAATTCGCATCTCTTCCTCTTTCCAGAATAAAATATGCAAGAACCAACAGAAATGGCACATCCCCCCCTTTTCCCCAAGAATTGGGCCTTTGATGTTCAAGAGCAGCTAATATGAAAGGCTATCCCTAGAAGGCTGTAGAAACTGCACCTATTTATGACAAATGTAAAACAGCACAAATCTAGCTGAAGATGATGGTATCATTAGTTTGTGAATCGCATCCTTGAAAATAACTGTGGAGGAGCCAAATCGGTTTAAAAGAAGATAACAAAATGGTTTAAGCTACTTAGGTTGAATGCCAATTATATTTTAATATTCAACTGAGCATATTTTACTAAGAAAAAAGGCCGCGTTGACGCATGCATAACTCATTGGCGGCGTCGGCCAGCTGTGCCGCTCTGCTCTCCGAATCACTTTGTGCATTTTAGTAGCATGGTAATTTAGTAGAGGACTACCTGAGTGATGGCATTTTCAATGAGCAGGTAATCTACAGAGAATTTTTATATGGTTATGAGTTCTGTGCTTCAGCCCAGCAACACAAAAATACATCAAGACCAATTACGGTATCAACTTTCAGTGTGATACCCTTGCCACGTAAGTGCATGTATTTCTGCCCCAGGCATTTCAAATTGCATCTAATTTGAAATCTTTGGGGTTTTAATTAAATTTCAGAATATATGGAATTCTTCATTAGTACCTGCTCTGAATAGCAGATCATCCTTCTCCGGGTCTCTCGTTAAAGAAGTAGGCTGTGGTAAATAGCGTGTTCGCTGGCTGATCATTTGTGGGACCTGGGTATTGGAACAGAAATAGTGAAATGCAAAATAATATCAAAAAGATTATTAGTCCAGGGAGAGTCTCTTGATTTGTATTTTAATGGAATTTTACATTTCTCTTAATGATTTGCAAATTGTCCTCTGATTATAAGATGCATTAAGCTTTTCATTTTAATGGCAAAGACACAGCCATTAGCAGAATTTTTTTCTGTCTTCTTTTTAGAGTGCTTCCCTGCAGCAGATAAATATTGAAACCATTAACACCTTTTGAAGTACGGTACACCCTGCATCTTAGACGCACGCACAGCCGGCCGGCTGAGGTCTCTCCATGCCGCGCACCTGGCCGGGGACCGTGACTTCTCTGGGGACAGTGAGCAGCAGTAATGCTGTTTCCTTTTCTAGAAAACAGGATTCTTTTTGAAAATTTCATTGGGGGATGGTGTTTATTTGTATGAAAGCAATACATTTAAATATTATTAATGGCACAGTTTAGAAAAACCTGATCTCATCAGTGTTAGGGTTGACAGGTCCACAGCTCCTGCATGCTCTTTGGGGCTGGCCTTGATGGAGATTTTGGAAATGGAGTCTGGCCTTGCCCCCAGGATGTTTTGGTGTCAACCCACACACTGCGAGAGACACACAGAGCTCTTTCTGCATTAGCCAGCTGACCACAGCAGGACCCCAATGTGGGGACACTTGACTGGTTTGGCCTCTGAGATAATCTCTTGGTTTTTAGGCCAGGACTTCTAGTCCCGTAAAAGATGAATGTGATTTACATGAGCAGAGCTACAAGGTGGGATCATCTCTTCTGCTCCACATGCTGAATGCGCGCAGGGAGCTTTAGGCTTCGACCTGGAACGCGGTGACGGCCTGCAAAGGCAGTGGTGCTCCTGGAGAGGTGGCTCCCTGCGTAGGAACCCTGTGGAATCCAGCAGCTTCCTCTTATCGTATAGTGAGGAAAACCAAAGCTGAGGGAGCTGGAGACTCGCACTGCTGAGTGTGGGTCATGGTGGCTGCCCTCCTGCCCCCGCCCCGGAGAAATGAGGTCAGGCCTGGCCCTGCTTGCCCTCCGTTTCAAAGCACATTTTTTTACTCCAGGTCGGCACAGCAGATCCGGGAGTGAGTGTCTCTGAGGAGCTGTGGATAAGTCACTTACCCCCTCACCTTCTCACCTCGACCTGGGCACAGCAAGGGTCTTCCAGGATCTGAGGGATGAAGCCAGACACACCTCCTACCCTTCCTTTGCCCTCTCCTAGTGAGTGTCACCTTCCCAGGATGTCTAGAGCTGGTCCGTGTGCCCATGCAGGTGTGTCACCTTCTACTCAGACATGTCATCTTCCCAGGATGTCTAGAGCTGGTCCATGTGCCCATGCAGGTGTGTCACCTTCTACTCAGGCATGTCACCTTCCCAGGATGTCTAGAGCTGGTCCGTGTGCCCACGCAGGTGTGTCACCTTCTACTCAGGCATGTCACCTTCCCAGGATGTCTAGAGCTGGTCCGTGTGCCCATGCAGGTGTGTCACCTTCCACTCAGGCGCATCACCTTCCCAGGATGTCTAGAGCTGGTCCAGGTGCCCACTCAGGTGTGTCACCTTCTGATCAGGCAGGTCACCTTCCCGGGCTGTCTAGAGTCAGACCCTGTGCATGCCCAGACGTACTGTCACCATGTGGGCCCTACTCCTGTGTCAGGGCCATTAGCTGGCATGTGCCGTGTGGTTGCCCAGTGCCCGCTGGAGCAACCTCAGGAAACACTCTTAGCCTTCATATTGATCTGCGCAGACTACCGCAACAAAGTGCTGCTGGCTGGGGTCTTACTCAACAGAAATCTTTCCCAGCTCTGGAGCCGGAAGCCCGGGACCAAGCGGCAGGGTTGGTGTGTTCTGAGGCCACCCCGCTGGCCCTGCAAATGGCCGTCCCCTTGCTGTGTCCTCACATGGCCTCTCCTCTGGTGTGCATCCCTTGTGTCTCTATTCATAATCTCCCCCTCCTAAGAGGACACCAGTGAGATCGGATTAGGGCCACCTGAACAGCCCATGGGCCTTCATCACCTCTTGAGACCCTGTCTTCCAACACAGTTGAAACGCCGAGCGTTCGGGCTTCAACACCCCAATTTTGGCAGAACACAGTTTAGCCCATAACACCTTTTCCAAGCCTCTCATTATCTTTCTGTAAAGTGAGGACAGTAGTAACGATGCATAAAATGTCATGAGGGTAAAATGAGGCCACCAAACACTCAGCAAAAGAAATACCTGCTTATTTCCAAGAGAGTCTTTTCTCCAAAGTCCCGGTGACAGCAGGTTGGGTCAGCTGACTCCACCTGGTCTTCTGGAACTCGGGGAAGACGGGGCCGTTACTAGGAAGTGCTGCCCGTTGCACCCAGCAGAACCTCCAAGGACGCCTGCTCTCCGCCCTTGCCTGCTGTGGTACCAGTTACAGGAAGTGTGGCTGGAACAGCCCCACAGCTGTTCAGGAGTGTTTGTTTTGTCGTCTCTCTACATGAAAGGAATGGAGCAGATTCATATTGTAACTGGGAAAAGAACATCTTTTAACCTGTGATTTCTTCTCCCTACTCACTATTAAGCTCTAGGCCACAATAAATGGCTGCTTGCTGGGACTCCTATACTGTGGGATGACAGGTTCAAAGTGTGTGCCCACATAGGCTGCTGCAAGAGGGTGAGTGTGGTGGGGCTGGGGTCACTGGGGCCTGGGGAGCCAGCCTCAGCCCCTCTTGGCTCAGCACAGCCCCCACGGCCTTGGGGGCCCACTGGGTCACTTTCCCTAAACCCTCCCACAGCACCCGGCTCTCTGCTGTATCCTTCAGCCCACCATAGCTGTTTCCTGAGTACCAGGAGGCATTCTCTGATGTGCTATGGATGCAGTTATGGACAAAATGGACTCTTAGGAAGGCAGCAAGCAAGGGGAATGGAGGGGCAAAGAGCACCCAGCTGAACAGTGCCCGACTCAACCATGGTCGTCACTGCTGCACTGCTGGGGGGTTTTTGTACCCTGCCAGCATGTGCTCCTGAAATGGGGCAGGAGAGCATTCTTCTCTGTCTGAGCACTCAGAGCAGTGCCTGCCAGTGCTGTGACAATGAATGAGTGAGTGAGTGAATGAATGAATGAATGAATGAATGAATGAAGAAAGTGTCAGCCCATTTTCACAGTCTTGTTTAATGTCCCTGGGCCTGGATTTCTCTTGAGAGTGAACGTTGAATGGGCTTTCCCTGCCCCTACGCAGAACTCAGGGCATGGACCCCAAATACTTGGGTCTTTCCTTTTCCCTCTCCTGTTGTAAATTTAAATGTCAGGAAAAAAAAAAAAAGAAAATATCTAAGTACATTCGCAATCATGTTTTATCCAATGAGAAGAGCAGCAGTTTTAAAAATTTCATTCAGAGTGAACATTGAGCACATTGATGGCAAGTTGATGGTTTCATTATTTTTATTATGAAATATTTACTTTGGACAAAGGGATATTCAAAACTGACTTATTAGGTATAAATAATAAAGGACAGAGTCATACGTGTGCCAGCCAAATGAAGAGATGGACCATCCCCAACACTGCCTTCTCCTGCCCCTGTGTCATGTCTCATATTTTCAATGAACAGGGTAGTGCTGATGTCTACCTGTGACTGGCTGCTTTCAATCTACATTTTTAGGAGACTTGAGTGTGTTGAATCCTGTGGAGATGGGTAACTGTGTAACTACCACATGGAATTCCATCTCGTTAATATACAATGATTGGTTTTCTTTCCTTCGGTCAGTAGACATTTGGGTTCTGATGTTTTTGCCTTTTAAACTAATGATGCTACAAATGTTCTGCCAGGTGTGCCCCGGTGCTCCAGCTGGCTGGAATTTGTGGGCGCAGTATGGGAGCAGGGAAACTATACAGGGAAGGAAGTCCAGAAGTCTACAGATTAGGAGGCTGTTGAGTCTGTTGCAGATTATGAAGTCATACATGCATTTGTAAACCACATGAAACTGGACAGCTATTGGGGAACTAGAAGTTGAGCAAATTTCAGATAAATAAACATCACTAGAACTAGAGAATATGTGGACGAGTATGAAAATTTTCTATTATTTTCTTTAAAAGATGATTAACTGTTCATGGTAAAAATAATACAGATGTATTTTGCATATGCATAGAAGGAAAATATATGACAGTAGCACAAAAAATGAGACTGGGGAAATGGAAATATGTTGTTATAAGTTTCTTACATTATCGTGAACAAGTATAATATTATTTGAGGGCAGACTTTGATAAATTAAGAATGCATATTAAAAATCCTAAATACCAGTAAAAATAACCAGAATCTATAGTCATAGGCCAACAGAAAAGATAAAATAGAACGATAATTCTTTTAAAGGGAAAAAAAAACATGTAAAAGAAGTCAATCTAAAGGGGGAACAAAGAACAGATGGGAAAAATAACAAGTTGGTAGACTTAAACCGAATCATTTGATAATTACATTAAATGTAAATGTTTTGAGATTCAAATAAAAAGACATAGATTATCAGACTGGTTTAAAAAGCCAGAGCCTGGTATATATTTCTACAAGACAAAAATAATTTAAAACAATCAAAGAGTTCTATGTAAAAATGGAAGGAGAAAAAAGGAATACATTGACAGAAAGGTCTAAGTAAAACTATTTATTTTCAGATCACATAACTATATAGAATAGCTTAAAGAATGTTGAAAATAACTATTAAAACTAATAGGTGAATTGAAGAAGCTTGAGGATATAATTGTAACATAAAATATATTCTATTTTTATATAATGAAATTTAGAAGTAAATTATAAAACAATTACTTTATGTATTTAACAGTAGCATTATTAAAGATTTTTATTCAAAGATATGCAAGGCCTCCCTGCTAACCAGCATAAAAACATGGCTGAAAGAAATTAAAGAAGACTTAAGTAAAAGGATCTTTATTAGTTATTGAAGAGCCAGTGTTGCAGAGAAGTCACCTCTACACAAATTGCCCTCTGTATTCGGTTCAGTCACACTTTTAAATTACCAGATGATTGAAAAATTGTTTCAGATGTAAAGAGCCTAGAATATTGAAAACAATCTTAAAAAAGAAGAATGAATTTGTAGGACTTACATTACCTGGTTTTGAGACTTCCTACAAATCTATGGCAATCAAGACACGGCAATGAGGATCAAAACTCCGAGCACTGGGACAGAATAGAGACCCACATTTTTGCAGTTCTTGTGTCTTCTTTGAGAAAGTAGATCAATAAGGAAAGAAAAGTCTTGTTGGCCAGGCATAGTGGCTCACGCCTGTAATCCCAACACTTTGGGAGGCCATGGTGGGCAAATCACTTGAGGCCAGGAGTTCAAGACCAGCCTGGCCAACATAGCAAGACCCTGTCTTTACTAAACATACAAAAAATAGCCTAGCATGCTGGCGCATACTAGGTAATTCCAGCTACTCAGGAGGCTAAGGCGTGTGAATCACTTGAACCCAGGAGGCAGAGGTTGCAGTGAGCTGAGATCACACCATTGCACTTCAACTTGAGTGACAGAGGAAGACACCATCAGAAATAAAAATTATTGGCAACTAATGGTGCTGAGCAACTGGATATCCATTTTCTTTTTTTTTTTCCATTCCATTTTCAGATCACTTTAATGGTTAGAAATTTGTTCCTAATTTATTTATTTATTTCCTTAGGTTTCTGGGGAACAAATGGTATTTGGCTACATGAGTAGGTTCTTTAGTGGTGGTTTGTGGGATTTTGGTGCACCCGTCACCTGAGCAGTGTACCCTGAACCTGATTTGTAGTCTTTTATCCCTCACCCCTTCCCATTCATTGCCCCGAGTCCCCAGAGTCTTTTGTGTCATTCTTATGTCTTTGCGTCCCTATAACTTAGCTCCCATGGATAAACATTTTCAGAAAAACATTATTTACCATGGCCTTGACCTCACACCTTACACAAAAATTAATTTGAACTACAACGTATACGTAAATGCGAAGCTGAAACTCTAAAGCCCTTAGAAGAAAACATGGAGTATTTTTCTGATTTGGGTAGGCATACATTTCTTATAACACCGAAATAAAAAACTAAGTAATTATTAATAAACTTTATTAAGAGACATCATTAAGAAAATGAATGGCAAGCCACAGAATGAGAGAAATCTTTACAAAACATGTATCTGACAAGGGATTTCTGAGCAGGGCATATGAAGACTCCTGTAACTCCATAATAAAAGGAGAAACAGTCCAGTAAATATCTGGACAAGACACCTCACACTTTCTTCACACAGACATATACACAGATTGGCCACTAACTCATGAGAAAGTGCTCAGCCTCACCAGTCACTAGGGAAGGACAGGTTAAAACAGCAATGAAAGCCATCTGCGTATATCCCGGGGTGCTTGAGATCAGAAAGTCTAACACCTCCAAATGTTGGGGAGCCTGTGCAGCGGCCTCACCCCCTGTATACGTTGGTGGGTATAAAACCTTACAACCTCTTTGCAAAAGGTCTGGCAGCTTCTTCTAAAACTAAGTGTTCCCCTACCCCATTACCCAGCAATTCCACTCGAAGGCATTTGTCCAGGAGAAATTAAAACCTATGTCCACAAAAACATATACAAGAGTGTTCATGGCAGCTTTGTTTGCTTTATTTATAATTGCCGCAGTTGGGGATTGCTCCTATGTCCATCTGTAAGAGAAGATAAATTACCTGAGGGATGTTCGTGTAGTGTCTATTCCTATCTGTGAACTTAACATTGGAAAGGAATGACCCACAGACGCTCACAGCCCCTGGATGAGTCTCGGTGACGTCATGCTGAGCTTAAGGAGCCGGACACAGCAGGAGGGTGCCTCTGATTGTGTTTATTGGAGTTCTGCGGTTGGCAAAAACAATCTGGAGACGGAAAAGTTAGAAGAGGAACTGCTTCTGGGGTTTTCGAGCAGTAACTAACTGGGAATGGGCGTCAGGGAATGTTCTGGACCATGACGGCCATGGTTTATACCTTAACAGTTTAGGTCACACAGGTATCTGTATTTGTTCAAATTCATCAAATGATCCACCAAAGATGGTGCGTGTCACTGTGTAAATTCCACCTCAGAAAAAAAGAGCCGTAAATGGACACTGAGCTCAGTGGTGTGTGTGCTGATGTACTTGGAGAGAGTGCACTGATGTCTGCAGCTTATTTTGAAATGTAGCAAAAATAATAAAAATGGATGGGGGTGGAGAGATCAATCGATATATGCTCAAAAGGAATACAGGATAAAATGTCAGTTACATAATCTGAGTTAGGTATAAAGGTGTTCATTGTAAAATTTTTCCAACTCAATCTGGCTGAAGTTTTTCATAATATGTTGGAGGAAAATAGTAAATATGATGGACTTTTATTCCTTGAAAGCAGATTTGAGGGAAAGATCATGAAAACTGTGGCCTCCATATCCCAAGTGTGAAGATGCAACCTAGGATGGCCTCAGCGAGATGCTGAGTGTACGCTGAGTTTGTACCTGGAGCTTGGGTGAGTCTGGGAGGTCTGTGATTGTCAGTGGACCTCCTGGTCCTCGCCATAGCCCTGAAGGATGGGGTGGACACACTGACCTGATGAGCAGGAATAGGAAGCCTCTGGGCCAGACCTTTGGAGCCTGCTGCCTAACGTCATGCATCGGCCCCTCCCACCACCCCTGCCTGCAGGTCTCAGCACCAGTGTCACCTCCCCAGAAGCCTCCCTGACCACGGTCCCTGTTGTGTTCCCCATCAACCCCTGCTTTCTGCATCCTGGTCTTGGCACATCTGCTTGTGACGAGTGCTAAGTGCCAGCCCCAACACCCCCAGGCCCCAGTGCCATCAGCGTCACCCTGTAGTGTCTGTCACAAAGGTCAGCACCAGGTAGCTGCTCACAGGATAAGAATAAGAGACAAATTAATAAACAAATGAACCAACTGGTAAATCTGAACATGCCCACACTGGGTCTTTCCCCCATGTTGTGTGAGTCTTCTGTATTCTGGAAATACAGAAGACGTCATGCTTTTTCTCGAGTGACCTTAGAAACCCCCACGTTGAAGGGAGACGGCTCTGACATGGGGCTGCTGGCACTGGCTGTGGAGGGGTGAGGGCCAGACTGTGCCAGGGACCCGACAGAACTGGAGGGTGCTGAGCTCCTGGACCTGAGTGGACAGGGAGACCCTCTGAGCTCCGCCTCTGTAACAGGATGAGCCACAGACTCCAGGGGACAAAGTTGGTGCCTCATGTGAAAAGCCAAAGGGACACAAGGGCTCTGTCTGACGGTGTTATGCACTACCCGTGGCAGGCACCTTTGCACCCCAGTCCCAGCTAGGAGAACAGCAGGTCACAGTGTCCTGCTAGCCTGGCCCTTCTGCCCTGAGTGACTTTGTGAGCACCTTGGCCTTCCTCTCCCACTCCCCTGCCGCCACCTGCATGTCCCTGTCCTGCCAAGCTGCCAACCTCACCTGCATGCCTCGTCCTCATTTGAATAGGTGAGACACCAAAGCCAGCTGTGCAATTGGAGCCAGATTCCATCACTCAAAATCCAGGCACAGCTCCTTTTGAATTCCTCAGCTGCCCCGAGGCAGAGGCTCAATGTTGATACTGAGATTAATCCCCAAAGAGCCTCTCATTTCTCTGCAGAGAAATTAAAGCTTGCCAGTTTCCTTTTGCCCGTCCTTCTGACAGCTCTGTCAGTCATGATATGCCTGCTCCGTGGCATAATCCGTGTCCCGTGGTAAAGAATAATTCATTAAGAAATTTAGGGCCCAGCTCCTTTCTGCTGGGTTGGTCTTCAAAAGTTAACTAATGTCGGCAGCAGCGCTATCAATGGAAAATTAGTGAACAGAACTCAGGGCTGCTTCAGACCAGCTCAAGGAGCCACCTGGGTGGGGGGCAGTCAGACCCACCCACCCCCTTAGATTTGTTAGCTTTCCCTGAAACACAGTCGGATGGTATAGATATGAGGTGTCTGCTGGGCTTGGGCAGTGGGGTGGATGGGGCACTGCCCCGTTTTGGGAAGCAGCTTATATTTAGCCTTGCAGGAGCAGCATGAAGTGCTTACTAGTAAATCCAGCATGACTTCCCTCCCTCCTGAACACCAGCAAGAAGCTTCTAGATGTTTCTGGTGAACAAACAGGAGTTTCTGTACTGGCTGAGGGGCAGCCTGCGTATGTAGGTTCTTTGGGCAGGTCAATGCGTGTTGAGCGTGAAATGGCGTGGGGCTGAGACTCACTAGCAACTGCAGTGAAACCAACAAAGGGAAGGCATGAACTGATGCCGGCCTTGCTGACTCCAGGCAAGACGAGGGGATGTCATTGTTTTGGGTACGTTGATAATGTGTCATCTAGAATCAGATTTTCCACCTTCACATTGTTTGATCACAAGGCTGTGCCCTGTGAGTCTGGGATTGAGGGAGGTAAGCGTGTTCCATTGTCCTGCAGAGGAGGCTGGGGAGGAATCAGAGCATCCTGTGTCTGCAAGCGTCTTTAAGGGAAGGCAGAGAAAGCCAGTGCTCCAAAGATCCAGAAACCTCAGACTTGATTTCCCTCCCTTCTATGCTTAACCTCAGCAATACCGTGACTGCGCCGGGGTCCATGCGCTTGACCACTTGCTGTCCTGCCTGCCTGCCTTCCTCGGATTTTTTGCACAGTATGGTTCTCTGCATGTCTGCTATTGTTCAGAAACCATTAGCACCTATTCAGAAGTCAGTTATTCAGCTTTGAGCTGAATGACAATTATTTGAATGGTAAAGGGTGTTAATGTATAATTATTCACATTCATACCAGGACGGTCACAGTTTAATCATTTCTCTGTAGGCTTCCTTAAGTTTGTGCTTAAAGTCTTAGGCATAATTCTTTTGTTAAATAAGTTTAGGAGACTCTAAGTATTGGGAAAGTGAGTACAAATACGCCTCTGGGGGAGCTTTGAGGATGTGGTGTCCCACCTCCGTGAGTGATCCTCCTAAGTGAGACTGTCACCAGGTGCCCCACACTTCAGCCAGGCGGAAGGTCCATTTCCAGGGGCTGGTGTGCAGCTGGAGGTGCACAGCTTTGTGCATCCTGTTGACCTGCCCCCAATGCGGGGACAAGCATCAGCCAAATCAGAACGAGGTCAGAGCCCCGCTGTGCCACAGTCAGATCAGAACCAGGTCAGAGCCCCCCTAAACCATGGGTCAGATCAGAACCAGGTCAGAGCCCCCCTAAACCATGGGTCAGATTAGAACCAGGTCAGAGCCCCCATACACCGTGGGTCAGACCAGAACCAGGTCAGAACCCCTACATCCTGTCCCCTCAGTGGACAGGTTGGAAACATAAGGTCCACGTGGCCACTGGGCCCAGGATCCACTCTGCCTCACAGGCACTCCCTTCCACTGAGCCTGTTTTCATCAACAATCATTAAAGGGAAATCTAAAAATGCTTAAAACATTGTATATTTTCTTGTTAGCTGAGCCAAGAATCAGTCTGCAGGGAGCAAAGAGCTTGAATGTGGAGGTAGAAGTTGGGGTCCGGGAGAGGGTGCTTGTTTCTGAGGCTAACCTGCGTCAGGTGCTCCGAGTGGGCTCTCAACCCCTGGACACCGTCAGCCCCTGGCCCTGCCTGGAGTACATTGCATGGGCCCTGGCTGCCTGGGCCTCTGGAGCCACAGCTGCTGAGATCAGGCCTTTTTAAAGCCTGAGAGAGGCCATCTGGAGGTAGCACTACAGAAGAAGGGAGGAGGCCCAGGAATCCAGAGAGAGTAGGAGGGTCTTCTAGGGGCTCCTGTTCTCTCACCAACTACCATGTTGTTAAGCATGCCTCATGAAGGGGGCCAGGACAGTCAAGGAATTGAAAATCGGGCCTTAAAATCTGCACAGTCCTTCCCACGTACAGAGCACCTTTCACACAGGTGAGCTCATTACCCTCAGATGCCACTCACATTGTGGGAAGCTCATTTTACCAGGAGGAAACTGAGGGGCGACAGGACAGTAGCTCAGCAGCGAGCATGGGATGCCTGCATGGGAGGCTTACGGGAGAGTACTGGCCCCACCTGCCACCAGCCCCCAGGGCAACCTTGGACAGGCTGCCATCTCTTGGCCTGGGGGACTTCTCACCTGCAGAGTGGATGATGGCAGCACAAGCATCATGCGGGACCTTGAGGACTGAACAGGGAAAAGCACCTAAATGGGGCCTGGTCCCTAGTAAGCACTCAGTTGGCACTTACTGTAACAATTTCGTTTTAAGCCCAGCTACCAAAATTTCCAGACCAACATTACCATCTTCAAAAGAGTGCCCCTGCCTGTTTCCCTAACGTTGCTCAAACTTGCATCTGACATCTCAGACATCCGAGGAGCGTCTGTTCAATGCCTTTGGCCCCTGTGCCTTGTACAGCTTCCCAGGAGCTTATTGGCTGGCCACTGGGTGCCAAGCACCACGGTGGGCACTCTGGAATGCTCTGTATTGGCAAACTTTCTTCCCCAGTAATGGATTTGACTTTTGAAAAATGGTCCAAAACAGCCTCCCCAGCCCTGGTCACACCAGAAGTAGTTTTGGACCCCGATGAGTTGAGTCCACAGAATAACAGGCTGTCTATACTTGAATTTGAAGCCCTGTCAGTTGGCCCAATAGGTAGCATCTGAAGAAGTCCTGTATTTTTGAAAAGAGCTCTCCCCAGAAGGTGACATTGAACGCAACGCCCGGGAGGATGCTATTGGCCTGGCCTTCACACCAAACCTGCGGTCGAGTGGCCATGCGTGTGCTGTGAGGCATGCAGCCTATCCCCAAGGGCCCCCTGCATGGGAAAGGAGGCTGGAAGGCTCGCCGGGACTGCACGTGGCCCTCGCACCAAGGAGCTGATCCACAGTGGAGATGGTGAGTGCTGTGGTCAGCCTTGATATTTCCACCAGAGTCTCCAAGGTGCAGGCGTCAGTGTCTCCATTTTGGGGAGAGGGAAACCGGCTTTCTTCCCAGCTTACCGTTACCGTTGTGTTCAGTGGAGGGACTGATATTTTGAGTGGGGTCAGCACTGCGCTCACACCACTGAGGCTGCTGTCTGCCACTCAGCTTTCTCATGCATCCCATTTCCCAGAGGTGGCCAGTGACTGGGCCCTGAGTCAGTTGAGACTCATCCAGAGCAGAGCAGAGCCGTGGAGGCTGGGCTGGCTCCATACAGAGATGACCCGAAGCCTGTGTCGGCATTTGGGTGCCTGGGGCCACCTTCCAGGCCTGAGAGAGCAGCAGCGTGGCTCGGAGTCCCCGCCAGCTGTGTGGCCCGTAGGTCAGGCTGTGGCTCTGAGCCTTGTCCTTTCCAAATGGGAGTCACAACGTTAGCTTTGCAAAGTGGATGTCAGGACTCAGTGAGGGGCTCCGGGGAGACTTTGCAGAGGGATACTGTTTGGGGAAGTAGAAATTGGCTCCCAAAATGCTAGAGCAGGACATAAGGGACTGATGGCCAGGCACCTGCCCCAGCGTGGCACCCTCCCGCCATCGGCTGGAATGCTGAGCCGCACCTCCGTGTCAGGACTTCCTCTCAAGTGGCATCTGGAGAGGGCTCATGCCTGCTGGGTGAGGCAGGTCCTTGCGTGGGAGGAGCTGGAAGCCCCCTTCTTTCTTTAAAGTTATTGGGCCAGAGGTCATGAATTCAGCCTTAGCGTAGGTCTCCAGTAACCACCATCTGCTGGAAAACAAGTTCAGGCCCTGCCAGGGCTGAAAGGAGCGCCGGGATGGAGTCCCGCCTCGGTGCACGACCCGGGGTGCTCAGCAGCACCCCACGACCACAGCAGCCCTTGCTCAGAGCCGGGTGCTCAGGGCCAGGAGGTGGCCACTTGATGTGTAGCCTTCGCAGAGGTAGTGAACGGTAGAAAATGGAGCTGCGCCTGGATTTGTTCAAGAGCCTCCTCTTCCTGCCTCTGAAATCCTACCACCAAATCACTGTCTTCCCTAATTTCCCCTTGGCTGCTCTGTGTGTGGTATAAGTGGGCTTTTGAGTGGAGTGGGTGGGTCACTCCTGATCTGTCTACCCAGCAAAGACCCAGGCCCACCTGTCACTTGCACTCTGGCAGCTCACTGGCGGAGGTGCTTGCCGGCAAACGCCACCGTTTTCTGTAGCATATCTCATAGCATGTCGGAAACCAATGTTGACATGGGGCTTTGTTCATCCACAGATGCTGTCACGCATCAGATTTCGTGAGTCAGAGATGTCCTCTGTGGCCCTCCATTGGCTGACCCAGTTGGATGCAGCAGATGTTAGTGGACAGGGGTGCGTCCGTGCATTGGTTGGTGGCATGGTGGCCTTACCCGGCGCACAGTTCCAGCAGAGCTGTCTGCATTTCACCACCGCAGTCTGTCCCTGTCCATTGTCCGCACACTCACTCCCTCCAGGGAACCCCAGTCTAGCGCCCTCAAGTGCACGCGCGTGCATGTAATTCCTGTGTTTGGACTTGGTCGGGCGCTTTCCTGGACCTTTGGAGTGACCGTGTTCTTCCATGTTAGTGTCTTCCTTGTGCCCTGGGGGGTCGTGGAGGTCACGGCTGACATGCTGAAACAAATGCCGTTGTTTTCGCTTAAACCACGTTGTATTCCGTAGCCGCTGCATCATGTGGGTGTATGTAACAGCGTGTGACGCATATGGAAAGAGGAGATTGTGCCCCAACTGGCTACAGATGGTCACCCTGACGGTGCGAGCAGCCGGGGCACGTGGGCTTGACTGCGGAGCTCTGGAGGGCCGTCCTCGGTGTATTTGTTTTTATTTGTGGAGGCCCCCTCAGCGCTCACGCTGGCCAGGCCTGCTCAGCCTGGGATGACCTGGTGAGGACAGAGGAGGACAGCGTCTGCTTTCGTGATGAATGAAACCACATCTGGCTGGGTGGGAGGAAAGCCTGCGCTTGTTCAGCCTCAAGCACCTGTTTGAAAGCTTGCCCCAAAGACATTCCAAAAACCAGACAGTGATGGTGTCCTGTCCTTCTAGAGGCCAGGTTGTGCAGGCCCAGGGAAGCCTTGGTTAGGGGACAGGGAACGCTGGGACTCAGTCTGGCTCCTGGCAAGCACAGAGAACCCCACTGCCGAGCCTTCTAATCAAGGCATCGGAAGGGGCTGGCGTGGGTGTGTACCAGGCCACCTCTATGCCTGGGCTGTGCACAAGCTGGCTGTGAGCTCCATGGCATGCAGAGCACGTCCAAACTAACCTGGCAGCCCAGCCCCCTGCAAAATGTGCCACATCGTGTTCCTGCCTTTGGAGTGAACAAGCCACAAGGAGTCAGGGGCTGCTCCTTCTGCAGGTCACCCACCTCTGGCTGGCCAAGCTTCATGAGGCAGGGCGCACCTCCCCCAGGCACCATACTAAAGCAGTTGGTGGCAGCTTGCCCCTTCCAAACCTTGTTCCTGACCTGAGCCTGAGCCCTCACAGGCCTGACAAAGGCTGTCTGCAGAGACCTGGGCCACACAGGCCCCGTCGTCTTCCTGCATGCACGGAGAGCCAGCCGATGGCGCTGCAGGCACCTCCTCCTGCTTACTCTCCGTGTGCCCCGTCGGGGCTCTGTGCCTCCACAGGGATCACAGGCCACAGGAGCTCCTGGCCGCCACATCTCCAGCCATGTGCGCAAGGTTTATCAGGCTCTTCTTGGCCAGGTTGAAGGAGATTCCGGGTGGGGATCTCTGTAGGCTCCGGTTGTGTTGACAGAAGATGCTGCCCTTCACTGTCTTCAAGCCTCCCGAGAAAGGATTGTCCCCAGCTCCATGCTGACACACCCACCTTGCCTCACCCAGCAGACACCTTCTGGATGTCTGCTCTGGCCACCCACAGGGCTGAGCGTTGGGACAGAGCCCTGAGAGGCAGATGCCTAATCCTTCATAAGTCTGGTGGAGGAACCCTCCGTGGTGACAGGCTTCTGTGAGAGCATGGCAGGCGGTGGGGCCTCACAGAGGGAAAGATTTTGCAGAAAATGTGACCTAGATTCCCTTTTAAACGGGAAGTACTGGTCCCTCGTGTCTTGAACTTTGGGGAGCAAACTCCCTTTGATTAAAGAAAAGGTAACTTGAAGATGTTTTCCCTCATCTTTTTGTTAATTTATTTTTCAAATTAACATGTAGTGAGATTGTCTTTTTGTGGGGTATACAGTCCCATGAACATTAACACATGTGTTTCTATAACCACCACCAAAATCAGGGTGCAAGGGAGTTCCACCACCCGGGACACCCCCTTGCTGCCCCTTGGCAGCTCTGGCCTGTCCCCACACCCGTTCCAGCTCTTGACACCTGCAGTGTCTTCTCCATCACCGTGGGTTTGTGTTTTTGAAAATGTCATATACATGGAATCAGACAATATTTAACCTTTTGAACCTGGCTTTTTCCCCAGGTTAATGCCTTCGAGATTCATCCAAGTTGCTGTGTATCTACAGTTAATTCCTGTTTCTTGCTGAGTGTCACTACTATGTGGCTCTATCTCCATTTATCCGTGTTTTTTTTTTTTTTTTTAGGCCATTCTAATAGATACGTAATGGTGTCTCATCATTGTTTTACTTTGCATTTTCCGGGGAACGGCTTTTCATGTGTTAGTGACCCATCCTATGTCCTCTTTGGGGAAGTGTCAATTCAAGTCTTTTGCCTTTTTTAAAAAAGTAGGCAATTTGTTGAGTTTCGGTTTGAAACTGTTGAGTTTGGAAAATTCTTTATTTGTTGTGGATAGAATAGGACTCTTTTTGGATTTGTTATTTCCAAGTATTTTCTCCCAGTCAGTAGCTAGTCGTTTGCTCTCTTAACACTGACTTCCATGGACCAGGTTTTTTCACAAACCAATTTTTTCCCTTTTGAATGAAGTTCTGTTTCTCTCTCTCATTTTTTTTTATCATGATTTGGAGGGCATATCTAACAACTGTTGGCCTAACCATAGGTCATGAAGATTTTGTCATATATTTTCTTCTTCTTTTTTCAATGTTTTACATTTAAATCTAAGATATATTTTGAGTTAACTTTTTTGAGTAAGGCATGAGGTTTACATTAAGTCTCACTGTTTGCATATGGACATCCAATTTTCCAGCACCACTTTTTGAAAATAATATGCTTTCTTCATTGAAATCCCCTTGCACCTTTGTCAGGAAATGTTTGGTCGTACTTCAGTAGGTCTGTTTTGGAAAACTGTCTTCTGTTTGCTTAACTCCATCCAGTAGCTCTGTCCATACTCCAACAATGTGGGTGTTTATTCCTTTACAAATACGTGATTATTATTACGTATAGTAAGTCTTAAAACCTGTAGTGTGATTTCTCTGACCTCTTTTGTCTCTTGTAAAATATGCTGTCTAGTCTCAATCCTTTGCCCTTTCATCTAAATTTTAAAAGCAACATGTCTATGTGCAATAAATTCTCTTAGGGTTTTTGATTGGAGCAATAAATCTTTATCTTGGTCAGTGTGTTAAAATTAGAATTTTGTACTACTGAGATTCCATGAACATGGTATGTCTCCTCAGTTATTCATTCTTTGATTACTCTTTCAGCATTTTAAAATTTTCCAAACAAAGCCTATATCCAAATTGTTAGATTTACACCTAAGTATCTTATTTTGACTGGAGCCATTATCAGGGTGTATAGAGAGGCGATTGATTCTTATGTAACGACCTCGTATCTAGTGACTTTGCTAAACTCACTTATTAGTTCTAAGACTTTTCTGTTATTTCCTGGGTATTTTCCCATAGACAATTATGTTGTCTGCAAATAGGGAGACTTTATTTCTTCTTTTCTAAAATAATTGTCCTGTTTCCTCATCTGATAGTTTTTGCCCAGTTAAGTATATGATATTAGCTGTAGGTTTTTTGCAGATACAGTTGTCAGATTGAGAATGTTACCCTCAATTCTTAGGTTGCTGAGAGCTTTTATCATGAATGGATGTTGAACTGTATTATTTATTCTGCCTTGATATAGATGATGTGTTTTTCTAGGATATTGATATGGTAGACAATGTTCATTTTAAATAGGCATTATTTTTAGAATACTTTCACAGAAAAATCGAAAAGTTAATACAGAGTTCTCTGATGCTCCACACCTATTTTCCAGATTATCCCACTGATTCTTATTATGATGACATTTGTAAGTGACATCTTACATCAGTGTGGTACATATGTTATGATTAATGAACCACTGTTGGCACCTCAGTCTTTTTTGAGACAGAGTTTCGCTCTTGTTACCCAGGCTGGAGTGCAATGGCGCGATCTCGGCTCACCGCAACCTCCTCCTCCTGGGTTCAGGCAATTCTCCTGCCTCAGCCTCCTGAGTAGCTGGGATTACAGGCACGCGCCACTGTGCCCAGCTAATTTTTGTATTTTTAGTAGAGACGGGGTTTCACCATGTTGACCAGGATGGTCTCGATCTCTTGATCTTGTGATCCACTCACCCCGGCCTCCCAAAGTGCTGGGATTACAGGCATGAGCCACCGCACCGGCAGCACATCAATATTAACTAATGTTCCTTTAGGTGGTCTTACTTTTTACCTAGTGCCCTTCTTCCAGTCCAGGATCCTGCCTAGGATACTGGCTTCCTTCACTTAGCAATATACATTTAGCTTTCTCTGTGTCTTCTTGGGGCTTCATAACTCATTTTTTTCACTGAATAATATTCCACTGTATAGATGTACCATAGTTGTTTATCCATTCACCTATTGAATGGCATTTTGGTTGCTTACAACTTTTGGCAGTGTGAATAAAGCTGCTATAAACATTTGCAGGGAGGATTTTGTGAGGATGTGGGTTTTCAAATCAGTTGAATAAATACCTAGGTGTGCAATTGCCTGATCACATGGTAAGACTCCGGCTTTGAAAGAAATTGCAAAATAGTCTTCCAAAGTGGCTTTACCATTTCTCATTCCCAACAGCAGTGATGAAACATCCTTTTTGCTCCACATTCTTGCCAGCAGTTTTTGCTGCTATCATTGTTTAGATGTTAGCCATTCTACAAGCCATTGTGATCATACTCACTGTTTTAGTTTGCAGTTCCTAAAGACAAATTATATTAAATATCCGTCCTTGTGCTTGTTTCTCACCTGCATATATTCTTTGGTGAAGTGTCTGTTAAGACTTGCCCATTTTTTAATTGGGTTAACTTTTTAATTGTTGAGTTTTGAGTCTTTTTATAATATATTTTGGATGCAAGTCGTTTTTCAGGCATGTATCTTACATATACTTTCTCCCAGTCCGTGTCTCTCATTTTCAGAGTCTTAGTATCATTTGCAATAAAGAAGCTTTTAATAAAGTCCAGCTTATTCATTTTTTCCTTTCATGAATCATATTGTATCTAAAAACCCTTCTCCAAACCTAAGGTTGCTTAGATTTTCTCCTGTGTTATCTTCTGAAAATTTATGATTTTACATTTAGATTTAGGTCTCTGATCCATTCGAGTTCATTTTTGAGAAAGGTATAAAGTCTGTATCCAGATTTGCTTCTTTGTCATGTGGTGTCTAATTGTTCCAGGGCCATTTGTTGAAAAAACTATTCTTTCTCCATTGAATTGCCTTTGCTTTTATGGTCAAAGATCTTTGTCAAAGTATACATTTAGCCCTGTATTTATGGGTTCCACATCTGTGTATTCAACCAACTGCAGATAAAATATATTCAACAACGAGGAAAGAATGGTTGCATCTTTACTGAAAATGTACAGACTTTTTCTCCTTGTCCTTATTCTCTCCACAATACAGTGTAACAGCTGTTTATATAGCATTTACATTGTTCTTGTTATCATAAGCAATCGAGAGATGATTTAAAGTTTACTGGAGGATGTGCCTGGGTTGTATGCAAATACTATGCCATTTTATACCAGGCACTTGTGCATCCATGGGTTTTGGAATTCTAGAAGTGTCCTGGAATACATGCCCAATGGATACCAAGGAATGACTGTATATCTGTGTGTGTCTATTTCATTGACCTATGTGTCTGTTCTTTTACCAATGCCATACTGTCTTGATTACTGTAGTTTCATAATGTAGACTTATTTTCAATTACTGAATCAGCCTTACTTTCCTAGGACAAACCCCACTTAATTTTGGTGTCTTGTTCTTTTATGTATTGCTGGATTGGATTTGCCAGTATTTTGTCAAGGATTTTTGCCCTGCGTTCATAAGAGATACTGAAGTGTACGCTTCTGGTTTCTGCCTTTTTCTGGTTTTGATATTGGAGTAATGGTGGTCTTAAAAAACACTTTAGGAAATGTTTCTCTCTTTGGAAAACATTGTCAATTTGATATTTTTTTAAACATTTTATAGAATTCACTGGTAAAATCATCTTGACCCTACAGATTGTAAGCTATGAACTCAACTTCTTTAATAGTTATAGGAGTATTCCGTTACCTGTTTCATCTTGGATGAATTTTGGTAGTTTGTAGTTTTTGATAAATTGATCTATTCACAGTTGTTGGATTTCAGTACACAGTTATTTGTAGGAATACCTTATTATCTCTTTAATATCTGTGGGATCTGTGGCAATATCTCTTTCATTCCTGATATTGATTATTTGTTTCTTCTTTTCTATCAGTCTTAGAGATTTATAAATTTTATTTGATCATTTCATGGATCTCATTTTTAATTTCATGGATTTTACTCTATCATTTGTCTGTTTTCAATTTTGTTGATTTTTGCCTTTGCCTTTATTATTTTCTTTCTGATTGTTTTGGGTTTATTTTTCTCTTCTTTGTCTGGTTTCTTAAGTTGGAAGTTTAGATTATTGAAACTTTTCTAATATAGACACTCAATACTATAAATATTCCTCTATTGTTTTAGCTTTGTCCCATAAATTTTAATATGCTTTGTTATCAGTTCATTCCTTTCAGTATATTTTTTTTAATTTTCCTTCAGAATTTCTCTTTGATCTATGGATTATTTAGAAGTGATATGTTTACTGTTCAAATGTTTGGAGAATTTTCTGTTATTTTTTGTTGAATTCTAGTCTAATTCCATTATGATCAGAGGACATAACTTGTATGATTGCAGTTATTTTGCATGTGTTAAGGTTTATGGCCCAGAATATGGTATATCTTTGTCAGTGTTTTATGTACACTTGAAAAGAATATACATTGTACTGTTACTGGGTGGAGTGTTCTATAAATATCCATTAGGTCAAGTTGGTTGATAGTGTTTTTTACTTGTGTGTCTTTGCTGATTTTCTGTCACCTAGTTCTACTGATTATTGAGAAAGAAGTGTTTAGGTCCCCATGTATAATTGTGGATGTGTCTAATTTTCCTTCATTTTTGTCATGAGTTTTGAAATCTGTTGTTAGACACAGGTGCATTTAGAATCGTTGTATTGTTTTTGTGAATTGACCCTCTCATTATGTAATATTCCTTTTTACCCCAAGAATTTTCTTTGTTCTTAAGTCTACTTTGTCTTATATTAACTTTCTTTACATTTGTGTTTGCATGGTTTATCTTTATCCTTTTACTTTTAGCCTACCTACAGGTATTATTTGAAGTGAATTCCTTATACAGCATTTTCTTGTGCACATTTTTTAAAAATCTATTGTGATAGTCTCTATCTTTTCCTTGGTATGGTTAGATCATTTACATTTAATGTAATTATTAATGTTTGAATTTAGGTCTAACATTTTATTGTTTGTCCCCTTTTTTTTCCTTTTTCTTTCTTCCTTCTTTAGGGCTATGTTAACTTGTTGTGCTATTTTATTTGTTACATTTTTTACTATATCTCTTCATATAGTTTTTCTAGTGGTCTAGGGATTATAATACTTTGTTTCACAGTCTAATTAGAATCACCATTTTACCTTTTTAAGTAGAATGTAGAAATCTTATGACTATATAGATCCTTTTAAATCTCCCATTCTATTATAGTGTCATGCATTGCATTTACATATATTGAAAATCTCATCTCACAATGTCAAAAGTTTTTCTTTTGGCTAATAAACATATCTTGAAAAACTTAAGAGGAAAATAGCCTGTGATAGTTCTTAATCTGGCTGCATTCTTGATAGTCTAAGCTTCTCTAGTGTAAGTATATGGAGAATTATAACCATTATTTCTCTTTTTTCTAAAGAATTTCCTTTAGCCATTCTAAAGATACTGGCAATGAATTATCTTAGTTTTTCCTTTTTATCAGAAAATATCTTTAACTTTATTCCTGAAGGAGTCTTAAAAATCGGATATAGAATTCTGAGTTGACAGCTTTTTTCCTTTATTTCAGCTCTTCAAAAGTGCTGTGTTACTTCCTCTGACCTCAGTAGTTTCTGACGAGAATTTCACATTCATTCAAATGTCTGTTTCCAGGTACATAATGCATTGTTTGTCTCTAGTGGCTCTCAGGACTCTCTGATGCTTCTGGCAGTTTGATCATGATTTATCTGGGAATGGATTTCTTTGGGCATGTCCTCTTGGCAGTTTTCTGGGCTTCTTAAATCTACAGTCGTGTGTCTTTTGCCAAATCTGACAAAATTTTAAGCCATTATTTCTTTGAATTTTTTCCTGTACCACACTCTTTCTTTCTCTTTTTCTGTAACTCCAGTGACATAAATGAATCTTTTGACTTTGTCTCACATGTTCTTTTTCTGTCTATTTTAAATACTTTTCTTCCTGTTGTTCAGATTGGATGATTTTTTGTTAATCTGACTTCAGTTTTACTGACTCTTTTCTCTGGCATCTGCATTCTATTGATCTTAATGTGATACAGTTTTAATTTGGGTTATTGTATTTTTCAATACTAAATTTTCTACTTTATTATTCTTGATGCTTCTATTTGTGGTTTTTTATTCCTTTTTTTCAAGAGTGTCTTCCCTTGCAGCATTTTAATAACAGATCTTTTTAAGTTTTTCTCAGATGATTTCAACTTTTGTGTCATCTCAGCCTTGGCGTGTGTTGATTATCTTTTCCCCGGTGAGTTTATGTTTCTGATTATTTGCATGCTTGATAACTTTGGATCATATTCTGGTCATTTTGAATATTATGAGACTGTTGGTTTCATATAAATCCTACATATAATGTTGACATTTTTGTTGTAGGAGGCAGTCAACCTGGTTGGATTTAGTTAGTTTGTAAGTTCTGACCAGCCTTCAATATTTGTTGTTTCAAAGCCTTTGCAGTTCTCTTAAAATCAATCCTTTTGTGCACCACTCACCAGCCAGTTTGAGAACTGGCAGTGCCTAATTCTTACATCAGTTCTCAAAGCCTATGGTTTAGGGTCAGATCCACATGTGCACAGGCGGGGAAGTAGCTCACCTGAACAGGTGAATCTAGAAATCTGTAAGCAACATTTGGGTTTGCTTTCACAAACTCCTCATCCTCCACCGTCTTCTTGGCACTCTTTAGTTCTCAGGGCTCCCTCATCAGTCCCCTGGACAGAAGGCTGGGGCTTTACCCCACTCCACTAAACTCTTCCTGTTATTAAGCCTCAATCTGGGCCCAAGCAGCGAAAGCAAAGAGGTTTTGCCCACCTCTTAGGGGAGCACACCTCTTCCCATCAGAAAGGGGCCATCTCCTCCTCACTGGTTTGGCCTCCCGTGGCCCCTGTTGTCACCCACACCACAGGATTGCTTAGGGAGGGGCTGAGGTTCAAGGACTCAGAGATAATACCAAAAGGAGGTGATTCCTCACTCACTCTGAACAGAGCTGTCTCATTCCATTTTCTGATAAAGAATAGGAACGTATTGGGCTCATCGTCCTGGAGGCTGAGAAGTCCAAGGGCCTGGCACCAGCATCTGCCGAGAGCCATGCCACGACGGAAGGCATCCCATGGCAAGCAAGCGTGCAAGGCAGGAAGACGGGCCCGAGTCCCTCCATAACCAGTCCCAGCAATAACCGCATTCACCCATTCCTGAGGGAAGGGCCCTCATGACCTCATCACCTCCTAACACTGTGACAGTGGCAGTTGTTTCCAACTCTAGAACACATTTAAACCATAGCGGTAGGAGATGCTCTTCCTTCCTCAGAGTGGATTACAGCCCCAAGGGTGCTCCGTGTCTCTGCCAGGCTCTGCCTCCAGGGCTCAGGCTGAGGACAACAGAGGGATCATCCGGCCAGCCCATTCATCTTTTCTGTGGTACTTGAAATTCTTATCTTCTTTCAGAGGCTGCCTACTGCTCCTGCCTCTTCGCAGCCCTCGCACAGCTGCTCCGTGCCTTCTGCCCAGGTTTTATAGAGACATTCTGTAGAAGAAACAAGTCTAAAGTGCTTGCTTCATTTTACCTGGAACCAGAATCCCTCTTTCCTTCCATCTTAGTGTCTCAGGTTAGTTTATTCTGGCTGCTTTTGATAACCAGGCAGCATTAGGTCAAATAGCTGTGACTTGTGCCAGGGACACCAGCTCCCGGGGATCCCCCTTCCAGGCCCGTGGCTGCTGTGCAGGGACATCGTGCAGGAGCTGGGGCCCTGCTCTTTCCTGCTTTTTCTTGTTCTCTGTTGCTCTCTATTGGCCGTGGCCCCAGCACAGCTCCTGAGATTCTCCCCAGGCACTCCCAGCAGGTAGCACCTGTGCACGTGGGCCTGAGGGTGCCCCTGCTAGCTGCAGCCTGGCCAAGGAAAAGTGCCGCAACCCTAAGGCCACCCCTTCCCCCAGGAAGCCACACAGACCTCGACAGGTTACCACCCAGGGAGCCTGGTGGTTGAGGGAAAGAAGACTCCTCCCCTAGAACCTGGAAGCACGGTGGTCTGCCTCCCAGGGAAGAGCCCCTCAGTGCTTGCCTAAGCCCTGACCTCAGCGAGGGCCAGCTACCCGGCCAGCCCTGCTGTTGCCTGTGCTCTAAGCCCGGCTGTGTGCAGTTGAGGCACAGATGTGTTTGTTGAGGTGGCTCTTAGGAGATTTATCACAGAGGAAAGATGGACACCCAGGCTAAGGAAGTGATTAGTCTGAGCTCTGCAGTGGCAGAGCCAGGCTGGTCCCATTGGTGTCCTCTTGCCATGCTCTGGGTGTGCCATCTTCCTTATTAGAACTGGGTTTGGCTGAGTTGGTCCAAGTTCACGTGTCTGCCTTGCTCAGAGCCATAAGCCTCACTCCTGTGGCATGGCATGAAAACACCTTGTAAAAACCCAGTGTCCGTGACCAGCATCAGAAAAGGGCATCCAGACCCTTGGCAGAGGATGCACAGTGCAGGCAGAGGGTTTAGAAAACTGTCTCCTCTGAGTGAGGCAGTTATGGTGCATGCATTTAAATAGCCGCCCAATCGGAAATGAAAATAGCCACGTCCTTCAGATGTGGGGACTCCAAGACACGGGTCCTCTCCCTTGACCCCAGCCACGAAAGCCCAGCCCAAGGTACCCAGGACCACAGGACAGGCAGGAGGAAGGTGAGTTTGAGAAGGAAACAAGGGAAGTGGAGAGGAGAGAGAGAGGAACATCCAGAACGTGCTGCGTCACAGAGCCCCAAGACGTGCAGCCTGCTCTCTGAGGACGCCCATGGTGAGAGGGAGAAAGCTGCTATTTTAATGGCTGCCCATTTGGGCCACTTGAAGGGATTGTGCCAGCTACTGAGGACCGATGTGGTCACCTCAACCTCAAGAACTTCTATTTTCCATGTGCATTAATGTTTAGGAGTGGATTTTAGTAGATTACAGAATGATGCTTCACAGAAAGGGTTGCCCTCTTCAGGAACAGGTATTGTTCAGCCATGCGATTTCGCATAGGCTTGGGTTAGAGGCACTGTGGTCTTTGAGAGCTGCTTCAACTAATGACTGCGTTTGTTCGCTGCAGGGTAAACTGAGTTTTCAGATGCGTTTGTAAAATCACGTGCCTGATTGCTACATAGTGCATTGTTTGAGCTATGCTTCCCCACGTTGCCTGGTACGGACCAGTTAAGAAAGGGTTTCCCATGAGAAACTGACAAGGAAGCTGAGCACGTTTGATAAACTCTGTGCTCATCTATGGACATATAATTGTTTTATTATACGATACTTTTACACTTGGAAAGAAAGGTGCTCCGTAATTTGGCAGCAATTTGTCAGAGCAGCACTGGAGGCTGGCGCTCAGATGAGCCCTTGGAACCATGCCATTGTTTCTCGTAACTGCTCTGCGCTCCGGCAAGGTTCACACACACCTCCCTCATTTCATTCCTGCAAGTTCAGTAAAGTTCCAGGCCGTTCTCCCAGAAAACCCAGGCAGCATCCTCTCCCTGGGTCAAAGCACGGAAACCAAAGCCACCAACCCTGCGTTCTCCGCGAAGGCAGGAAACAGCAGTTGTTGCTGCTGTTCAGCTGGTATCGAAGGGCTGCTTGTATTGTTTCTTTTCCAGGACAGCTGTCCCTGAAACCTCTTCTCCTCCAAGTCAGAACCAGGCTACCTCGCTTTTATTTTCTTTTTTCAAAGTTAGGCATAGCAACAACAGCAACCATAATAAAGATTAACAGTTTGATTTCAAAACGCTTTCTAAGGAAATGACAATAAACAGTGCGTCTGCCCAAGGAAACCCCCCCAGCCGTCAGCCAGTAATACAACTGCATGTGCTAATGAACCCAAAGCTGTTAATGTGGTTTCTTCAGTTAAATTGATTCATGAATTTTGAAGAGAACATTATCTAATGAATTTTCTTTGAATAGAAAGCAATTAAAAGGACAAATCAGTCTGATTAACCCCAAAGTCACCCTCCTGCCACAAATGGTGTACAGTTTGAAATTATATCATAAAAAACTAGAGCACATTTGCTATCTTTTTGCCCTCTACTAATCCATGTAAATTAATGAACAACAAAGTTAATTTCTTTGATGACCCTTTTCTAGTATCACCTGGATTATGCTGATGTTTAATTTGCTTAATGTTTTAATAAAGACTAAACAGATTTTTTTCCCAGTGAAGTGATTATCATTCCCTTCAGTTAAGGAGTGATTTTTATTATTTAACACACATGTAAGGGTGTGTTTCCTTTAAGGACCAAATCGCACTTTGCCAGCTTGGCACCAAGTGTAATTAGTGTTCTTGTGGACACACTCAGAGCATCGTCCCTGCCCGAGGAAGCCCTCCCTTTGTTGCTGCTGTTCAGAAACTCCTGCCCCCGGAGGGCTGCCCCTGCGACAGAGGACGGGGCTCCGTCCAGTGCTCCTGGGCTGCATGTCCCCCTTGGAAAGACAATAGGTACTGATTCAGGCAGCCCTTCTTCGCATGCCCAGGTTTCTCTCCTGCCCACCCCACTCCCAGGTAACAGTTCTGAAACCTGGAGGCAGACGGAGAGAATGTTCTCCCGCAGTTGCCTCCTCGTTCCTGCAGCAGGATGCAGCACAAATGCAGCTGGATGTGGTTAGTCAATTAAAATGGGAATCGGGTTATTTTATTTTTGCATCCCTATTCATTAAAGGTGCCTGAAGCCAAGGTCACTGCCAGCCCCTGCATACCATGGCGTTTGGCTCTCTGCATGGTAGCTGGGGGCAGTCCTGTGCACGGCTGGATGTGGACAGCCAGCATCATATCGCAGCCTGGCCTGTGGCCACTTTTGCCTTCTTTGTCCCAGTTGAACTTGGAAATTAACCAGCAGTACAAAAGATTTCCAAGTAGGCAGGCAGGCAGGGACTTCTGTGTGTATTAATTGAGCCATGCGCTCACTTACACGCCCCCAGTCGCTAGAAGGGCGGCACCTGCAATCCCGCACGGAACACGGAAGGTGGAAGGAAATCGCAAATCTGCGGTGCCCACCCCAGGGATGCCTTCCGAGGGGCCAGCCTGCGTGGTGGCCTGCGTCACACCCATGTCTGCTCGCCTGGTGACATGGTGGCAGGGCGATGCGTGGAGGCCATGCTTTAATTGAGTATAACACCTCTATTTGTGTCGATGCGTTTCCTGTTCTGGGACTAGCAGCTATTTATATCAGAGCTGCGGAAGCTGTTTGTCCAAATCTCATTCCGCATTCTTCCTTTCAGAGTCGTTCACCAGGCAGGTGTTATGGGAGCTGCTGAAGGCTGTGAAATTCGGAGAAGTGGTTTCTTACCAGCAATTAGCAGCCCTGGCAGGCAACCCCAAAGCCGCGCGAGCCGTGGGAGGAGCAATGAGAAGCAACCCTGTGAGTTCTCATGGCGCGGGCATGCCTGCGGGTGGTGGGCGTGTGCAGGCAGCAGGGGGTCATCTGATGTCACATGTTTCCCCAGCAGGCCATGCTCCTGGGGTGGGCAGAGGGATAGCATCTGTGATGGGGATCATTGTGCCACATGCCTCCTGAAGAGGCAAGGAGGCTACCTGGACACGACACTCCGAGAAGCCCCCCCCTCCAGGAGCACATCACCACTTGAGCTTCTGTTCATCACAGAGAGCAGGAGAGGAGGGACCCTGGCAGAGTGGCAAGGGGGCAGAGGGGACCCCACTCGCTCACTCAGGGGGTGGAAGTGTTGGGTGCCTGTTTTATGATCCACTGGTGTAGATGCCTGGAGTGTAGCAGCAAACACAACGGAGAAAAAGGCCTACGTGCAAGGTGCCTCCATCCTAGGAGCATGGCCCAGAAAGGGTGCACATCCAACCATCTCTCTGGGGCTGCACTCCCCCTGAGGCCCACGGCTCCGTGGGTCTCAAGAGCTACAGCCCCACACGTGAGCATGCGGGGTGGGAGGCCTTGCAGCACAGATGGTGGACCGCACGCACCTCATGTCTCACCAGGGATGGCATTCCCCACACCCCTAGTGCCCTTCTGTGTCCTCATCCTTCCTGTGTGTCTGCAGTCAGGTTTCACTGAGCTTGAGGCTCCCAGGCTGTGCATCCTCAGGCTGTGCTCCCCAGAGGACAAGGCCCAGCTGGGACACAGCATGGTGGGCAGCGTGGCCTGTGGTACCCGGGGACATCGGGGGCTCCCTTGCTCTCCCATCTCCCAATACCTAGGCCTGGCGCCTGGGTCACAGGCCACGTAGCATGAGGAGGGAAGTTGCACACGGCCTGCCATGTGGGTGTGGCCAAGGCCATGCGTGCCTGTTGGGAGGGGTGGGCAGGAAGGGTGCCCCCGTCTGCATGGCCCACTTGGAGAACCCACACAACCTCAAGAACACCCCTGGAACATTGACCCAGGGATGGTGCACTGTCATGCTAGCAATGCCTTCTCCTGAAAGCTCTGAGAGTTTCTAACATGACAGCATGCTGATCAGGGAGCGCAAATATGGTCACTCCGTCGTGGGATGGAAATGACTAAATCAGAGTGACCCCACTTTTTGAAAACTCACTGTGGCTTTGCTGTTGGTTTTCAAAAGTACTTCCATCCCTGCTCACAGGGGAGAGGCCAGTGTGTTCAAACCACAGCCTGCTGCTCCTGCCGCCCGCTGTGCATCCCAGGGCAGAGCCTCCATTTCTAGGAGGACAGTTACGTGGGCTTTTGCAGAAAACTGCACTGTTTGTCCTTAAAAAGCAGCTCCACTGGGTTCGCATTGTCATCCTGTACACCCTGATCTGGGCAAGCTTTCTGCCATATTAAAATATCCCAAATATCCCAGGAGCGAGGTGCCACAGGGACAGCCACCATCCCACCTCCTGCATCTCCTCCCGTCCTCAGGGTTGGTGATGTGGCTGGTGGGCGCAGTTGGCCCTTCCTTTGGCACCTGTCACACGTTAATTGCAGCGTCTTCAGCCACATTGTCATAAAACGTCTGCAGCACACAGTAGGGGTCTTATTTTCAGGGTGCATGGGGGATGTTACTGAATCAAGTTTCTGAGCATGGTTTTTGACGTTTCCCAATAAAGCTTAACGAATATCCCCTCTGGAAGGCCGCTGTCTTCTCCCTAGTTGTGAATCCGTTTTGAGGTGTTCAGCCTGGAGAAAGACAGCTCAGACACTGTGGTGTTGCAGCTCCGTGTAAGGCCCATGAGAACTGGGGCTGCGAATGGGGTTTGGGGGGTTCTCCTCCTGCATCACTGCAGTGCCTGCTTCAGGCCGTGTCTACTCTTCCTGCCCCTCCAGGAGAGTAAGTCATCGTCTTCTCCCGGCTGATGTGGGTTCAGCTCTCTCTGTGCACATACGTGAAGATGGGAATGGCCCCATCAGTGGCCTCGACTCCGCTCGCTCCCTTGCGTGGGCAGCTCCCCGTTTGCTGGGAGGACAAGCTCCCCTAACTGGTGTGAAGTGCGGTGACACCCTCCCCCAGAAGCCTTTCATGAGGCTGGCAGTTTCTCATTCTGCAGTGGAGCTGCCGTAGCAATCCCGCTTGTGGCAATATTCAGAGACATTTATTGTTCTGCAAACCAGCGTGACTCTCTTCTCCTGCTATTAATCTCTATGAGTGTCTCTGTTCCAGTATGGCCTCAGTCACTGAAACATATAAAGTAGTATCACATGGGGTGTCAAACCCTAATGTCTGAGGAGTCCACACATCGACACCCCGCACATGGCAGCGCCAAGACTGGAGGTGAGCACAGCACCAGGCAGGACAGTTCCATGGGCACTGTGTGGCGCCCTTCCCGGCGTCCACATCCCTCCTGTGCCGAGGGCAGCCAGGCGGTGGTGGCCTCCTGTGGCCTTGCTCTGGGCATTACTGTGTGTGGTGACCTCCACCCTGAGGAGGAGGCTGCAGCAGTACCTGAGGCTCCGGTACCACAGATGCCTTCAAAGTATGGCACAGACACACCAGAGATACTCCCGCAAGAAACCTTCACCTACGTAGTTTACTGTCGTTCAGGGTGACCCAGGGACTTGAGGGAGGAAGGGTCCCAGCCAGCAGTGAGCCATTGCTGTTGTCAAGTGTCCTCAGGAGTGTTTCCCTTTGGCACTGACAGCAGCGTCCCAGCCGGAAGGCTGCACACATCCAGCCCAGACAGTGCATCGCTAAGGCTCGCTCACTGAAAACATCCCTTATATTCAGGCTGAATAGAGCGATTGTGCATTTAAGGGAGGAGAGTGAAAAATGGACTTGGAGTGTTAAAAAAACATCATAAAGCTCATTGTGCATTAATTCCTTAGGTGGCTTGCAATAAACAGGAGCACATGCTGGGTCATATTACTGCATTTGCTGTCGGCATGCGTTTCTCTTCCCCCACCAGAGTAAGGGATGGCTTTTGCTATGTGGGGCTTTCCTCCAACCTAGGAGCTTGATTTCTCCAGAGTTTTCCAGGAAGGACTCATCAGGTGGTGTAAGGTGGTTGGTCAGCATTCCTGGAAGGCTGTCTGCCCAGCCCAGCAGGAGAGGATGGTCAGTTTCCCAGTATATTGAGTAGAAAACTCCTCGTGGCCCACCCCCTCCGCAAAGCACCCTTCCTCTTCATCCTCAGACAGAATTTGCTAAATGCAGTTCAAAGGCAATCGATGCATTACACAGAGAGTCTCCCACCTTTTTCTAAACAAATACATTCCTGAGGAGCTAGTTTATTCACAGATTGCCACGAGCGTTAATGACCCCCCGAGTTGTGTTCTGCCAGTCACCGAGATGGCTCCTGATAAAGACTTAGCATCATGTTCGAAGTGTCAGGGTTGTCAGTGGAGCTGAACCATTTGACCAGAAGAAAAAAACGCACAGGGAGCTATTGATTACAGCTTCTCGGTGTCACTTGTTCACCAGGATTTAGGTATTGATGAGGCTGCGAGTGAAAACAAGCTCTTTCCCTTGTGGGCTGCTACCCAGAAGAACAAAGGCGAAGTTGGAAGAAATATTCAGCCGGCACCCGAATCAGAGGGATTCCGTTATTGATTGAAAGGCCCCTTCATGTTATTTTTGTTGGAAACAAATCTATGGGTTTGGAAGTTTCATAGCATTTGAGAAAGGGGCTCATAAGTGATGGATTCATGTATTGGATGAATTAGATTTCACAGCATGAAGATTTCAATGCAGCTGTGATATTATGAGCTTCTTGGTTATTGATAAAAATTACATTTTATGCAGCACATGCTTTAAAGGAGAGGGCAAAGAGGATATGGATCCTTTGAAAATGGCCTTAGGGCCCCGATAAATTTCAGCAGCTTTCATTATTTTAATAGTCTGAAACCTGCCACCAAAATTAACACAAACAGAAGCAGCTTTCCCTGTTTCTAATGGTAAAAACGGTGCCTATGAGGTAAGTCACGTCTTCCCCATCACAGCATGTTAAAGTGAGGACCGGCCATAGCTATCGGGGTCATGGTCATTCTGTGCCGTCTGTCCTGGCCTCTGCTTGATATTTAGGAAGAGGGCGAGGGAGGTATGTTTATTTTACTCACTGTTATAATTTTACAGCTCACTGAGAGGAGAGAAGAAAAATCAAAATGTTGCAAAATCTACTATTAGGTAGGAAAATGGAATTGGTGCCTAAATATTTATCAAACTAGATTGAAGTAAATGCCTACCTCTTTATCAGTCAAAAGCGTGAACTGTTTCTTATCTAATACTGCCCTCACGGCAACTATTAATGGGGCTGTTGTATTTGATAAAAGTCGTCAATCAGGGTAAATATTCTATCCTGGGGATTTCCTGTGGCTTATTCCAGAAGGTGGGGATTCTCTGCCGTTCCAGGACGTGCCAGTTACTCTACTTCACTCTATTAAACTCGACGCCGAAAACGGTCACAGCTCTCCGCCACCCGCCTTTCCCACGTCATCGTCAGAAGCCTCTTCAGCTGCGTCATTGGTGCACATTTCCATGGTGACCCAAACTCTGGTCAAATCAGGACCAGCAGCGTGACGTGCAGAAGCAGAGCCCCACCTTGCAGCCACGTCATCTGCTGGCCCCGGCTGGCACCCTACAAGGTCCACCTCGACAGTCCACGTCAAGGAGAAGCTGTGACGGAACCATGAGTGGTTAGAGCCCCGCCTTTGCCACTTAGCAGCCTTATGAACTTGGGTGTGAGACTCCATTCAGCTGAAGGCTGACAGGCCTGGCAGAGCCTTTTGGGGTGATAGGGGCCCCGGGATGGGTTAGAAGATGCAGCAGCATCAGGCACTGGTGGGCACACCTGCTCCCAGGGACTTTAAGTGCCCTTTCCAAGGTGGGGCTGGGGCTTCCCCCACCTCCCTCGGGGACGTGTGTAGCTGGGCCCTACAGAGGGCCACACCTACCAGGTGAAGTCTGTGGCAGGTACCTACCTGTGTGGCAGTGACAAAAGCTGCCTGCTCCAAAAGCCTTGGGGGGTGCAAGGGCAGGAATCACCTCCCAAGAAGCAGAGCTGCCCAAGAAACAGCTTGGAGATGCCGAGCACACGCCCCCAGCTGCTTCCTCTGAAAGCTCACCTGACCAGTCACTGTTTGCCTTGTGTAGTTCACGGGCTTTGGAGGGTGGAGTGTGAGGGAGCTGGGCATGGGTGGAAATTGTCTCTCTGTTGAGCTGGGAATACATGAAGAGAAAAAGAAGAGCAGAGCTGGAGTGGTACCCAGGGGTAGCCTGAGCATGCCTCGTCCTTGGGATCCCACAGGAATGGCTGTTTTTCCTCATCAGGGCAGGATGCTGGGAGCAGGGCAGCCATGTGTGAAGCCTGGGGAGAGGCCTCAGGTCAGCATCCCTGTCTGGGCCGTCTGGGTGCTGGGATGAGTGGGCTGCCCTCCAGCTCAGGATGCAGGGAGGAAGGGGGGCCAGGCGGGGAGTGGTCCCTAGACTCCTCTCATTCGCCTTCCACATGTTGTGCCGGCCGAAAACTTTTCAGAGCGAGCTTGGTGCCCTTCCCCGTTTCTCTGGAGCCTGCGCTGGTTCTGGTCGTTGTGCTTATTGGCAGTTTATGTTCTTCACGGAGGAGCCACTGTGATGCTTTGCACAATGATGAGGCAGGCCCCACACATGCACCGAGATCTCCTGGCCCCTTTGCGGCTGCCCACCCACGCCCCTGCTCCCCAGGCACCATGAGCTACTTAGGGATGAAGGCGGTTGCCCGGGGGAGGGGGGCTCTCCAGCCCATTCTTTCCTTAGAAAGCTGCGTGAGACTGCCCCGTGTGCTCCTGGTGGGAGACTGCCCCACGCGCTCCTGGTAAGCCATGCGGGAGCAGCTCTTCACATAACCTTTGTCAGGATGCTTAAGCAAATGGCCTTTGAGCCCCTGGCATCCCCTGTGGTGGGCATGCAGGCTGTGTGGCCATCCCTGGCTGCCCAGGCAGAGGGGGACAACCAGAGAGACGCCCATATGTTACATTCCTGTCTTCGCCTTTCTCAGCCAACTGAGAAATGGATAGTAGACCTCAAGATTTTAGCTTTGTTAGGATAAAAGCAAGATTGAAGGTGGGGGCAGGGGGCATGGCCCTGGTGGCTTCCCAGTAATTCCTGCAAGAATCACACGCCTCATCACTGCCCCTGCTGGCTAGGCTCAGGTCTCCCCAGCCAGAGCAGGGGCTGACCGTCTCAGAAGAGAGGAGGGTGCCCCGACCATGGGGCCAGCGGGTCACCTGCAGGAGCCCTACAGTGCTAAGCTGGGCATACCCTTCTCTTCCTCCCTTATTGTTGGTCAGTTACTTCTCCCTTGTTGGGGTGAGAGCGCAGGAGGCCAGGAGCTACATGGAAACCAGAGGCAGGGGCCACAGCAGCTGCCCCACCCCCACACAACACAGGTGGCTGTCGGAGCTTCAAGCAGTCAGTGGACCCACAGAGCTCCTCCCATGTACAGAGCTCTGGCAACGCCGAAGGACAAAGGCAGTTTTCCTAAGGACTGTGCTGAAGGAGGCACCCACCCCTCTAGAGGGAATGGGGATTCCCTTCCCCTGGCAGGACTGGCCACAAAGAAGCAGTTGGCAGGCAGGACCCGGGGCCTGTGCACGGCTGCATGGCTGTGGTCCTCACTCTGATCGGCCCGATCAGCACAGGGCATCCTGAGCTCAGGTCAGCCACAGGTCCGGACCGTGCCAGCTCCAGGAAATAACAGGCTGATGCTGCCAGAGGCCCCAAGAGGCCGCAGCCAGGGCCCTGTCCCTGAGGGTGCAGGAGCCCCAAGGAAGGCACCGCCTGCAGCTCGGTCTCCGTGCCCTCACCCTTTCACAGTGGTGCCAGCCCTGGCCTCATGTGTGGGATGAGGATGGCAGCATTTTGGGCTGCGGGTTAGTTTGGTGAATGGGGAAATGGCATCTTGAAAGCTGTCGCTCCCTTGGGTGCCTTGGTGGAGCCCTTTTGCCCACTGCTTCCTCTGGTTGGGTGGGGTTTGTTTTCCTTGTGACATGAGCTTGCTTTTTGAAGCCCCTCTGCTACTTTAAGACAGGTGTGTCCTCAGCATAACGCTCGGGGGAAGGGCTGGACAACAGCTGTCTTCCTGAGCCCCTGAGTGGAGAGGCTGCCTGCAGCAGCCTGTGGGATCCCAGCTGGTATCCAGGGGAGGAACTGGCCATGCCCTGCCCCCGGTGGGGGTGGCCAGGGAGCTTCTCAGACCCCTACAGGCACCCCAAGACTAAGGAGGGAGACACATCCCTGCTCCCAGGATAGTGTGAGGGAGGGGTCAGCCAAGTCCTCCTGTCAAGGGCCAGAGAGTAAATATGTCAGGCTTGGCAAAGCAGCCACAGCCAGCATGGAGAAAAAAGCATGACTGGGTTCTAGTAAAGCTTCATTTACAAAAGCAGGTGGTGGGCTGCACGGGCCCACAGCGCAGTTGGCCGGCCACGGGGCCACAGGCTGGAAGGCCTGTGAAGGTACGTCTTCCTGATGCTTCCTGTGATGCCTGGGTGACATCTGGGGAGGGTTGAAAGCATCACGTACTGCCAGAATTTAGAGATGTAGTTTTCGGTTTTGTAAGTGAACATTGTAAATTACTCACCAGATGAAGTTAAGTTTTCTCCTTCCAAATCTTGGCACAAAGTGATTCTCTGAAGATGCCCACATCACCTCGGCGCATGCATCCCTCCTCCAGCCATGCCAAGACCCCCAGGGACTCAAGGGCCTCAGGGGAGTAGGAGTTAATGCTGAGACACAGCTGGCACCCACCCATGCCAACAACCTGGCCCCAACACGGGCCCCTGCTTGGAGGGCAAAGGACCTCTGTCAATCAGAGCTTTGCCCTTGTCCCCAAAGACCTCACTGGCCAGATCCCTAAAAGACGATCCTCTCCCCCTGTTTTCCAGGTCCCCATCCTCATCCCGTGCCACAGAGTGGTCTGCAGCAGCGGAGCCATGGGCAACTACTCCGGAGGACTGGCAGTGAAGGAATGGCTTCTGGTCCACGAAGGCCACCGGGTGGGGAAGCCAGCCTTGGGAGGGAGCTCAGGCCAGGCAGGGGCCTGGCTCAGGGCAGTGGGGCCCACCTCGGGCTCCCCGCCTGCCAGCCCCAACTGAGTGATGCTTGAGCGACACACACATGTAACACTGCATCGGACATAGGGTGTGGGGACGCCGCTGTATTAAAGGAGGTGACTGTTTCCTAGGGAACGAGCGTGTCTGCCCTTGTTTCCATGTTTTCCAGCATCGTGAGTTGAAACGCACGCGGCCATGCATGCATGTGTTCCTTCCCTAACACTGCCATTGCTGTTTTTCTTGTATGTTAAAACAGGCTGATCAAGTGGGGAAGGCCTGGCCCGTGCTGGGGCCACAGCCCGGGATGGGGCAGTCTGGTGCCCACCCGCAGGCCACAGACAACTGCCACAGCCGCCGTCCGAGGCCAGCTTAGGCCCATCCCAGGCCGTACACGCTAGAAAGCCGGCCCTACCCCAGCACATCCCCACCATGCCGCCCTCCTGGCTGTGTCCACGGTGTGATGATGTTTCCCACTCACAGTTCCTCACATCCCACACTCAGGTCTCACTGAAGGAAAGGGGAGCAGGCCGTGGAAGTCGATGCTTGTAGAGGTTTTATAGCTTTGTTTTCCACCTGCCAGAAAGGCTAACGCAAAAGGCATCCACTTATGATCTGTATCGGGTGGGTAGAAAACCGTACACCAAGATTTGGCAAGACAGAGAGCTCTCTGGCCACGGGTTCAGTGGAGCTTGCATCTCTCCTAGAGCTTGAGTCAAGTCTCACCCTCTCTCCCTACGCCCTGGCCTAGTGTGCCCCCGGCAGCAGGAAGGGAGGGACCCGGGCTTCTCATCTCGGGGGCTGCCCCAAAGGGGCCTCAGGGACCATGGGCCTGTTAGGACCCCAGCACCCCAGTGTCGATCCTGGAAGTCAAAGGTCATGACTGGTAGGCTGGCTCCTGTCACTGAAGGCGGCAGGGAGGGTTTCCGGCGCTGGCCCTGTGCTTCCGTCCGATTCCTCACTCTCGTGTTGTCCTTCTAGCCATACAATTGACAAACTCCACAAGCCTGGAGGGCAACCTGTCGCTCTGGAGGTGGATGAATAAAACAGAGCATGTGATGTGTACAGAAAGAACCCGCACCCACCTGGGCACCAGAGTGCCGGGTTCTCATCCAGCATTCTTTGCCACAGTGTGAAGCACCGCAGGGAAGCTGGCTCAGTTCTGGACGAAAGCGTGGCCTCGCGAGGTGTATGATCGGGCCTGCCTCTATTTCATGCTGTCTTTACACCAACAAAAGAAATCAGATTTCAGGCTTTTCTCGCTGACTTATGGTTTATCCTGTCCCTTTCTGGCATCAGTCAAATTCTGGGTGATTCCTGTGACATACAGTCACGTGACTCTTGCCCCACTCTCTTCACTCGGTGTTTTTGAAGCAGGGGAAGTCACACGGCAGGTCGTGCAGACACATGCTGTTTTGTGGGACGGGCCCCTGGGCCTCCTTGCTCCCGGCAGGCCTTGGGTACTGTTCACCGTGTGTCACCATCAGGACTCACAGGCTGTCTGGTCATTTTTGACATTGCCGAAGGTAAGTGGGAAGAGCTGGGTGGCGTCTGCCCCAGGGGTGGTGTTCGCGTCCCCACAGAGGATGTCCCTTTCCAGTGATGGCAGGTCACCAGGCCCAGCTTTTCCCTGTGCATGAACAGAACAGAAGCTTCTGGCTCTCCGAGGCAGCAGCTTGGGGTCTGATGGCCCCGGTTTGCAAGCCGCGAGTGCTTTCCAACAGAGGGCACCAGAGCCGTGCGGTGTGCCGTGGAGACCCCAGCACCACTTCCCTGCTCCAGGATGGAATTGAAGGATGGATGTCTCCCCTGCACCCTGAGACCCTGCAGGCTGCCCCCTGCAGCCGCACGCCGACCGGCAGACACGCATGCTGTGTGCAGCCCACCTCCACTGTTTGGGTCCCATAAATGACGGGAGCCTCCCAGTGAGATCTCCAGGCCTCTAAGCAGGCACAGGCTCGGAGGGAGGGTCCTGGGGCCACATGACTGCAGACAGCAAGGGTCGAACCCCCAGACCCAGATCAGCTCCTGGCAGCAGGGGACCCCCCGTCAAAGCCGTCCAAGGTGAGCCAGCAGCTCTGTGTGGCCTGGGAGCACGTGGGCCTGTCTGGGCCATACCCTCAGTGCAGCACAAAGCCACGTTCTGCGTCCTCTCCCAGGTTTCCACGGCCCTGTGGCACAGGCTTGATAGATGCTCCACGGTTCCTCTGACAGCCACAACACAGACCGGCAGGGCCATGTACCGCTCCAAGGACAAGCTCTGCGGAGGCCGACATGAAAAGCCAGCACGTGGGTCGCCTAGAGCCACTCTGGCTCCAAGCTGCAGCGTGGCTCGTCAAATACAGAGGGAGAGGGCAGGCACAAAGAAATTCAAAAATATTTTCCAAACAAAAAGAAATGTCGAAACAAGAAAGCTGTGTTCTTCAGCCTTGGCCCCGGATCCCCTCACCCTGTTGTGTCCCCAGTCCCTGATGCTTTGAAGGCTGACACCAGCCCCGGGTCCCTTCACCCTGTTGTGTTCCCAGCCACTGATGCTTTGAAGGCTGACATGGAGACCCACCGCGACACACCAGCCACCTCGCAGCCGCTCAGACCCACCACACCAGGCTCCCCTGCTTCTAGAGAGAATGAGAGTCAGAAGTAATGTGTCTTTTTGCAGAACCACACTGGGAACAAAATAGTCACCCTTGGCCACGCAGGAGACTGGGTTTTGTGAGGGGTTGTCCTCCCAGTCTCTCTTCCCACTGGGAACAGAAGGGTCCAGTAAAGCCACCCACGTTTCGCGTGTCCTGTGGCCGCCTCCGGTGGTGAGTCTGTGAGGCCAATGAAGAGAAGCTGTGACCACACCCACGAGGGTGTTGGCGAACGCGGAATCGGGCAGCTGAAGAGCGCTCACCTGAGGATTTGCAGACCTTCTTATGGGCGCAAATTTGCACTTCCAGATGGGAAGGTTGCAGGCTAGGGCGTTGCAGGGGAAGCAGGCAAGCTCACCTTACAGGGAACTTAACTGGGGTTTGTAATTTGTATTCACTTTTTACCCAGCAGAAGCAGCTTACTGAATACCCCTCCGGGGGCTGGATAACGTGCCAGCCACTGAAACCACCTGTGAGACGAGTTTCTCTGGTGCACAGCACCCCATGTGCCTCTCCAGAATCCCCTTTGGAGGCTCCCAGCAAGTCCAGTGTAGATATGTTTACACTGGAGTCATCAGTTTTGTTTCTTACATTGTTTGTAAACAGCAGTATTACCCTGGAACCTATTTGCTACACAACTGTAAGATAAGAATAAAATCCCCTATACCCAAACGGCTTGGAAACCTGAGTGGTGGTGTGACCCACCAGAGCCTGTGGGGTGCTGGACTCCGGGGAGTATTCTCGAAGCAGTGTGAAGTGTCCTCCTCGCAGAAATGCATTTACAGATTTGTCTGGCTGTAACCCCTGACCTGGCTACAATGACAGAACAGCCCCGGGGGCCATATCGCCTCTCCGTCTCACCTGCCACTTGCCCACCTTGGCTGTCCTTGCACCCGCAGCAGTGACCATGGGCAGTGGTGCCAGCTTGGACCTCACCCGTTGGAGCGGGCAGGATGTCACACTGAGCTGACGTGAGATGGTTCGTCACTGCCCATCTCCATGCTGTTTGGGGTTCTGACAACACAGAGGAGGATTCTGAAGTGATGGATAAATTGGCTTCATGTAGGAACAAGAGGAAAAGGGTTTTATTTTATACTAAGATTTTACTGGAAGACCAATCTGGAAATGGCCCTCACTTCGGCCACAGCTGCTGGGACGTCCTGGGGCCTTGCCTGTCTGGTCTGCCTGTCTCCTTGCTGCTGTCAGAGTGGCGGGGTCCCCAGGAAAAGTCCAAGACCCTGGGGTGGGGGATTTACATTTTTTGGCTTCCCTCAGACCATATGGGGTGTTTTTCTCTTTCTTTCTTGTTCATGGGCATTTGATTAAAAGTTTGTGTTTAAAGAGCTGGACTTCACATCAGTTTTATCAGTTTGAAAGATATTGAGCTCTAAATATGGCTCTGCCCAAGGCCTCTGCCAAGCAGCCCCATCTGTCTGTCTGTCTGTCTGTCTGTCTGTCTGTCTGTCTGTCCGAAGAGACAGGAAGGTGGAGAAACTGCAGGTACCGACCTGTCTCTAGGCCACTGAGGGCAGCCGTCCAGCATCCTCGGGACCCCGTGGCTCCAGCTGCTGACAGATGGGAAATGTCTGGCCTCCATCACCAGGTCACCTCGACAAGGATCTGTAATGGGGGCAGGGGCAGGGGTGGATGAGAAAGTAGGAAGTGGATGCTGGGCAGTGAGGTGCGAATTGACGGCAGAGCCCAGCCTGACAGCACCTTTGATTGATGAAAGGACATTGTTAACAAGCCTTTAAAGTTTCTCATTAATGTTTTTTTCATTGGAAAAAAAGCCACCAGAAAAAAATTCCACATGGACAGTAATTAAGATCGATCCTATATAGTGTGTATCAATGTTGGGAGCCTTTAGGAGAAAATGACCCACCCTCCTGTTAAAGACTTCTTTCCGGTCTGCCATTTTCTGCGCTGTTGAAAGTCCCTGGCAGTGTGGGGACCTGGGCGGTCAGGCACGTTCTGCAGGTGTCATGTGGTCAGAGGGTGTAGCGTGGACCCCTAGCTTTCGTTGTCACGGACTCTGATGCAATGAGGGAGGAAGAGCAGGGAAGGGTCTGCTGTTGTGGAGGGGCTGGAATTCTCAGCTCCAAGTGGGTCCCAAGGAGTGCATCTGAGCAGAGTGCACGTGGTGTGTGTGGTTCGAACCAGAGATGCTCCAGCCCTGGGGCGAGGGGGCCGTCTCTTCCCCTTGTTTCTACATGGGGGCTGAGTCAGCCCCCCATTGTACACACAGCACCACGCACGTGCACACCCAGGGGTTCTTTCCAAGTCTTCCAGGAACACGTCACTGCTAGTTGGACCCTGAACACCAGTGGAATGCCTGTGTCCAGGCTGATTTGTGACTCACATTAAGAAAACCCAGCTGGAGAAAGTATCAGGGTCCTAATGTTAAGCAACATGTGAGATTGTGCAAAAAGGAGTGCTTTTGTGTGTTGTGATTGCCATGGCTACAAGGACGAGCGGATGCACACATGACACTTGGCAGGCGATGAGGAAGCCTGTATGGAGCATGGAGCCCGGTCCTGGGCAGGCTGGACTCTGCACAGTGGCCCTGGGGACTGGCACTTACCTCTCCTGAGCCCCTTGCTGGAGGCAACAGACAGCCGGACCGAGGGCTCCTCCCTCCTGACCAGACGGGCCATCTGCCACCACACCCCGGGCTGGACTCCACCCTTTAGGGAACCTCGGATCAGGTAAGAGAACCCCTGAGCCAGACCTGGGATGTTCTGGAACACTCTGGAGCCAGCTCTCCTGCAAGAGCTGTGGGCTGAGATTTGGCACCCCCATTCCTGGTAGAAGTTGGCCTGGCCGTGGCGGTGGAGCTCTGGAACAGGAGGCCCAAGGCCTGCGCACCGTGCATAGAGTGCCTCAGTGCTGATGGTGAAGCAGACCCTTGGGACACAGGACCCTGTGCTCCCCAGCCCCCAGGCTGGAGTCAGGTAGCTCTCATCAGAATGCCCCACTGTGAGGTATCACGGTCAGCTTCCTGGGCCCCCAGCAGGCTTTGGTCCTTCCCCCTCTGCCACACAGAGGGTGGGCCTTGGTGGGCAGTATTCCCACCACGTAAGGTCCCCCAGGGCACTAACCCCCCCCCCCGCCCCCGCGCTTTGGCTGCTGTTCTCCAGCTGTGCGGGAGTGGAGAGCTGCCCGGGAGTGGAGAGCTGCCCCCACTCCACACAGCAGTGGCCAGAGGCTTTCTAGTCACCCGAGCAGGGAGCCCACGCCCTGTCTTGGCTTTAGGTTAGCAGAACACAAGACCACCATGGGCCACTAAGTGCCTCACCCTCCCCACAGACTGCTGCTCCCGGCAACACCGTCTGCAGAGGCCACAGTGAGCTGAACTGGAGGAATGAGGACCTGGGGAACTGTGGAGAGAAGCCCCTTTCCCTAAGAACCTGCACAGTGAACATGCTCTGGGTCCCCCCCAAGGCCACTGGAGGGGACAGCCAAGCTCTGGTCACCCGAGATCTGTGGGAGCCACTGCCTTCACTCTGACCTGGAGGGGCTGCGGGGTGGGTCACTGTGAGGGCTCAAGGAGCAGGGAGCAGGCAGCAGCCATGGAAACCCAGTCCGCGGGCTCCCCGCATCCAGAGTCTGTCAGGGTGGTGGGAGAAAGTACCCAGAAGTGACGGAGAGGGGGACGAGGGCCTCAGTCCAGCTCTGATGTCCTTGCCGGGGCACTGGGCCTAGTTCAGGGCTTTGCAGCCTTCCGGATGCCCTGTGTGGCTGGGTTTGGGCCCAGACTGTGACCTGTGATAGCAGGTCACAGTGGGATTGACCTGAGGACACCCAATCCCACAATCTTCCTGATCTAAGGATGTCAGGCCTGGGTGACCATGCCCCGGACCAGGTCCAGAAGCCAGAGGGAATCCTGGTGTCTGTGGCCCTACCCGAGTGTCAGACAAATTCCCGAGGCACACCTGGGCCTCCCTGCCCCACCTCCCAGGAGTGCCCTTCAGCTCCAGGATGCAGCCCTGGACAGCATGTGCAGGTAAATCCAGAATGTTCACATGGGTACAAAGAAGGGCCATGGGCATGTCAGCTGCTGGTGCTCACAGACGTCCCTCTAATAAACTGTGACAATGAGGATGGCAGATGGGATGGAGGATGCTGTGGTCTGGGCCTGGGAGAGGTTGAAGCTGGTGGCCCCGCAGATGGGCTGGTTCTTTTCATCACCTTTTAATGATGGTGTCTGTGGGGTGAGCATGTTTCTCTTGACCTTCCACTGTGTCCCCGCTCTGGGCCAAAGCCCGAAGTGGGCTGGGCCTCCTCCCATTAGGTCTCCTGCCAGGACCTGCCTTGCTTCTAAGATGGAGGAACACCTTCCCCTGACTCTGGGAGGGCCAGGTCCTGCCACTCGGAGGTGAGGCCAGTGCAGGGAGCCAGGGCGGTAAATACGGGCCTCCCTAACCCCACCTGCCAAGGGAGGTCCTTGGCGTTCACATCTATAAAACAGCGATGGGGTCTTGCCTCAGAAGAGTGCTGGAAGTAGCAAGAGACTTCAAATGAAAACACGAGGCACAAAAACAATAGAGTGAGAACAAAGCCCTCTCCAAGGCACGTGCAAAGAAGTGTGGCCGGGGATGTCACCAAAGTTGTGTTACGCAAATAAACGGGATCAACCCAGTGACCCAGCAGAGATGGGCCGCATCCGTCCACTGGAAACATTCAGTGGAATGGGCGTAATCTCAGCCTGTTGTGTTCTCATGGGAAGAGGCCCATCCTGATGGAGCGGTGAGGGAGAAGACTCAATGCAAGACAACACATAAGGCACGTGCCCAGGTGCGATCCCCAGAAACGGGGTCAGAGCTCATCCCCCGTCTCTGGGTGAGGGGATTACAAGCAGTTTCCCTTCTGTATACCTGGCTATGCATGGGCGTGTGTACAAACATGCCCACACACATATACTGTACATACTACCTAGGGAGGGAGGGAGGGAGGGAGGGATCGATCTCAGTCTTTCCATTTCCGTTTTTATTTAAGATTCGGGGGAGGCCTGCGCAGGTTTGTACAAGGGTGTACTGCATGATGCTGAGGCTTGGGCTTCTATCCTGTCACCTAGATAGTGAACATCTGTACCCAGTAGGGCGCTTTTCAGCCCTTCCCCCCACTTCCCTTTGGAGTCCCCAGTATCTCTTGTCCCCATATTTATGTCTGTGTATACCCAGGACTTAGCTCCCTCTTCTGGGTGAGAACATGCAGTGTGAGGATTTCTTACATCAGTTTGCTTAGGATCACGGACTCCAGCTGCCTCCACGTTGCAAATGGTTTTGTTCTTTTTTATGGCTGTGTAGTATTCCGTGGTGTGTATGTACTGCTTTCTCTATCCAGTCCACTGTGGATGGACACCCAGGTTTATTCCCTGTCTTTGCATGGTAAATAGTGCTGTGATGAGCATAGGAGTGCATGTGTCTTTTCGGCTGAATAATTTATTTTCGTTTGAGTAGATACCCAGTGACAGATTGCTGGGTCGAATGGTAGTTCTGTCTTAAGTTCTCTGAGAAATCTCCAGACTGCTTCCCACAGGGGCTGGAGCAATTTGCAGGGAATCTCTTTTTAAAAAGAAAGCTCAGGTGAGAGGGAGCGGTGGTATTTATGGTACTCCCTGCACACAACGCACATCCCCAGGGCTTCGTGAGGAACACAGTTCTCTATTTGAAGATTCCACTTCCCAAGGAGGTTTAAAAGAACAAATACCTGTCAGTGTTCATTTACATTCTCAGGAAGACCCTGGGGTCTGAGGAGAAGTGGTCTTTGAAGTGGTTGGTTCATAAGTTATTGACCAAGGGTCTGGGCTGGAAGAAGCTGTGCCCGGCCAGGTCCGTGGCTGTGTCCTCTGGGGGAGAGTTCTGATTTTGTTCAGATGTTACTCGAAAGGATGCTTTTAAGGCAATGTCCAGAATGTAGACAGGACCGGCCTCTGTCCCCAGAGAGTGAGCACCACCCAGGATTGCTAACGCACTCTCACCCCAGGTGACACGGGAGACTGTTTGTTCTTACGGCCTTGATGATTTCAAATGGCCTGGGGTATGCACTCATGATGGCAGGTTCATGGGGGCTGCAGAAACCTCTTGACAAGAGACGTTATGTTGTCTCCGCACCAGCTGCACATGGTGGGTATCAGGGATCCCCTCGCCTGGGCGGCCTCTGGTCTGAGTGTGTTCACTGCACGTGCAGCTCCACCTCTTTATCACATCTGTCCTTCCAGCAGCCCAGCTCAGGGGCCACACGGGACGACAAGGAAGCCATCGGAGACATGGCCTTTCTCTCCAGCACCAGCGCCCTCCCGTGGTCTAGGCGGCCCAGGATGTGTGGAGCTGGACGCCAGTGACTGGACCCTGAGGGTCCGCAGTGGAGGCCAAGTGGACACGTGGAGGTTTTGCACCTGCCTGGAGAAAACACTCAGCTAATGGGGGAAGGAGAGTCAGTTTTCAATTTCAGTTTTGCAGATTCTGCCTTGTTGTTGCTGCCATTGTTAGCACTCTTGTTTCTGTTGAGAAAGTAGCTGAAGGATTTCAGAAGCACAGGGAGTGTGTCTGGTGGGGGATTCGGACATCGTCAGCCAGCCTCATTAACTGTTGCTTCTGAAAGCAGCAGTGGGCAAGCATTGCTCTAAACCCCTTGGCCACAAGGGCTGGTCCCAGCCCTGTGGGAGCTGCTTGGGGTTCAGAATTTCCCAGCCCCTTCTCAGTTTTTCTGCTGGTGCCAGACAAGCTGGGGCCAGATGCTGGGAACTCTGACAGCCCTCGATCTGTGCTCATTTCCTTTCCTGGGCCCCCTGGAGTCTGTCCTAGCTCAAGGCCTCCTCGTGGAGCTTCCTGGAGCTGGGAGGATCTCAAGGCCTGGGAGAGGAAAACATACACACCAGAGGCGCCAACTGGCACCTGCAGAGGGCAAGGCTGGCGGGTTTCAGAAGCCCCCGAAGAAACGGAGAAAGCTCAGACCGCTGGGCAGTGCGGCCACCCTGCCAGTTACTAAAGCCGGGTCGATGAGGTTGGGGGGCATTTCTCCCCTTCTCCCTCAGTGCTTTTTGTGAAAATGAAGCTTTCAGCCATGGAAGACGTGAAGCCCATGGGCGCGCAGGCCCCATCTGTGTCTGTCCCAGTGACTTTCCACACTGCTGCTGTCTGAGCGGACGTGCGGACCTGGAAGGAGCCTTTGCACACAGCACGCCTGCCACATCTGCCCCACCTGTGGATTGGGAGTGCCACACCTGTGTCCCTGGCTGGTGGTCCTCACAGTGCTCAGCAGCCCACAAGAAGCCGTGGGTGGCAGGGGAACATAGACGGCCTGTCGTCAGCCACTTAAAGGGAAAATCGGCTCAAAAATCAACAAAAAATTTTAATACATAATTTCACGAGAAAATCAAGTGACATATAATACAAAGTGATTTGGAGTCCCCGCCATGGCACTGGGAAGACCTGAGTGTTGCATCATCCAGCAGCTGCCAAATCCCTTCTTCCCTCAAGAAGGAAGCAACTTCGAAACACTCTTCTTACGTGCCTGACTTCAGAACGCCAAGAGGCTTGCCTGCTGCATTCGCCCAGGACCCAGCCAGCGCCTTCCTCCTGCAGGGCTGCGAACTGCCTACTGCCCTCCGGTGTGGGCGTGAGTGCCTGTGACCCAGTTCCCAAACACATGAACCAACGTCTGGGCCTCGGTGTGACTTGAGACCAAGGGCTCAAGATGGCCCGGGGTGCATCAGCAGTGGGTGCCGAATCCCAGCGCGTGGTTGAAAAAGGCGGGCATGGGTTCTGCTCACCCTGCAGAGAGGTGGCCGGCTCTTGCACGGTCTCCAGGCCAGGAGGACTCAGGCTGATCTGAGAACACTCATTTATTTGAAGCTGCTGCTGCTGCTTTGAGGCACAGAATGACACATGTAAATCTGGCAACACCCAGAGGTATGTAGCCACCTGGACTTCTCCCAGCAAACACCTGACTTCTGTGCCAGGAAGCAACGTGACAGATATTCCATAGTTTCAAGCAAATTGGTCTCAGATATAGATGAACAGATTTTCACAAGGAAAGGATAGAAGTTTGTCATGTGCTGGGCCTCAGCCTGCCGGAGGCTGCGAGTTCATTGTTGCCAGCTAAGGATGGCAGCCACCACCTCCTCCCCACTCCCTTCTCCTCCTCCCCTTCCTCCTCCAGGAAGGCTCCCCAGAAACTCCACTCCCTGAGCAGGTCCTCCGGCTTGCCTCGGCAGGCATGGACTTCTGTCACGCAGGTTCTGACCCCAAGCTACAGTGGAGCCACCATGGCCTTTGGGTCTCAGTGCTCAGAGAGACAGTGCCACGTGTGCGCCCTACCTTTGCAGAAGCCCTACAAGTGGGGAACCTTTGGCCCATGGCAGTGGGGGATGGGGGATGGGGCAGTCACGCTCCGTTCAGGGTCAGAGTCCAGCTCCTCCGCTTTACAGGCAGCGTCTTCTGTGAGCTACGTAACCTCCCCATGCCTTGATTGAATGGGGGCCCTCAAAGAGAGAGTCTGCATGAAATCCCTGGACCCCAGGAATGTGATCTTATTTGGAAAAGGCTCTTTGCAGACACAATTAAGTTAAGGAGCTCAGGATGAGATCATGCTGGATTATCCTGGGGAGTCCTAAACCCGATGACAAAAGCCGTGATAATAGACAGAAAAGGGCCAGGTACAGGGGCTCACACCTGTGATCCTAATACTGTGGAATGCCGAGGCGGGAGGATCGCTTAAAGCCGGGAGACGAACCCAGCCTGGGCAGCTTAGCAAGACCTTGTCTGTTTAAAAAAAAAATAAAGATTAGCCAGGCAGGTGGCACACACGTGTAGTCTCAGCTACCCAGGAGGCTGAAGATGGAGGAGGGTCACTTGAGCCCAGGAGGTCAAGGCTGCAGTGAGATATGATCACACCACTGCACCCCAGCCTGGGTGACAGAGCAAGACCATATCCAAAAACAGAGAGAGAAGAAGACATAGGCACAGTGGAGAAAGCCAGGCAGAGACAGGCCGAGAGGAGAGTGGTACAGCCACCAGCTGAGAAGCGCCTGGAGTCAGCAGCAGCTGGAAGAGGGAAAGGAGGCTTCTCCCTGGTGCCTTTGGAGGAGTCTGGCCCCGCCAACACCTGGATTGCAAACTTCTGGCCTCCAGAACTGAAGGAGAAGATGCTGCTGCGTTAATCCCCCCAGGGGGTGGAATTTGTTGCAGCAGCAGCCACCTCACCTGCAGAACAGGGACAGCAGCGACCACCCTCAGGAGGCCATGCCCAGGTCGCTGAAGGCGGCTCCTTGGCTTCCTGGCACATGCTGAGAGCTCAGATGGTGGTGGCAGCTTCAGGTCACATTTTCACCTCAGGGTTCCAGTCCCTACTTTCTAGCTGTGGGTCCTTCAGGGATGTATTTGCGCCCAAAAGCCACAGCTGCCTGACGTGAGGAAAGGCAGGCGAGTGTCCGTTCTGCAGGGTCTTCTTTGGCTTTTAATGGAAAGTTCTTTCTGTTGCCCTTGCAACATGCCTGTCATTTCGCATGACAGGGGTGACGCCCTGGCCGCTGACTTCAGCAGCCTAGGCCTTCCCTGAAGGGTGGGGAATTTGGGTGGAAAGCTGTTGACACTGGAGGTTTGTAGGATTGTGGTATGGGCCCGGCATGGGTTTGTAATGTCACAACTGGGTCTTTGACAAACCTGTAACTGTGGTTACAGCTCAAGGTGGTGACCCTGCAAGACTGTGCCCTATGCCAGGGACACTCAGAAGGGGCTCTCTGACAACAAATGCCAGGGGCATTTATGGGCCACATTTTTAAAAAGCAGCAGCAAATAAGCACTCCCAAAGCCCACGCCCCGCGCTGGCTGGGCCTGCCTCTGATGTCCACAACAGCATCACAGCTAAGCTTGGTCACTGGGGCCATGTCTTTGCTCTGAAACAGCAAGGCACATTTTTAACACTAATGACGTCAAAATGAATCTTAAATCCACTGTAAGTAAGGCAGCGCCAGGCCAATGCAACAGCAGACATAAGTAGATCAGTGGAGCCAAACGGCCCATCAGAAGCAGCCGCGGGTGTATGGACTCAGAATATCATCATATGGCCTTTCAGTTCGGTGGGGAAAGAAGTCGTTGAATACATGGTGTCAGGACAACCAGCCAAGCTATCTGGAAAATAACACAGTTCCAGAAACCTTAGGGTTCTAAACATTTGTTAAATTGTGTTTTAATTGTTACTGTTTCAGATGAGAAGATGAGAAACATGCATCTTTCTGCATTTGCAGGAAGTATCTGAGGATACAGCAAGAATTCAAAAGCCGTAAAGGAAAGGATTGACTTGCTTAACCTCATGAACCTGTTGGGAACAGAAGACAAATGGTACACTAGGAGAAAGCGCTGGCAACATGTAAGACAGAAAGATTGTGTCTGTAATATATAAAAAGCTTCTACAAATCAATAAGGAAAACGCAAACTACCCAGAAGACAGATGAGCAAGGAATATAGACAGGCACTTGCTTGTATGTTAAAAGGAAACATATAAGCAGCAGTTGGAGGCCTCTAGAAAGAGCAGTAGAAGGACCCACATTTTTAAAAAGCAGTAGAAGGCCACATTTTTAAAAAGCAGCAGCAAATAAGCACTCCCAAAGCCCACGCCCCCCCAGGTGAGCTTGACAGTGATCAGCTGGAGTGACCTCCAAGAGACATCCCCCCTCACGATTGTCGCATGACAACTTAAAGCAGGATATAGTGTTTTGTTGTGATATGGGTGAAAAATGCAAATTATGTGTAATTCTTTGTCCACAGTGTAGAGAAGGGGCAGACATCCACTGTTGGTAGTAGTGTTGGTGTGTTTTTGGAGGCCAGTGAGGCAGTGTTTATTAAAATGGTAAATGCCTATGCCATTTGACCAGACAATTCCACTTTTAGGAATATATTCTACAGAGCTATTTCCATCAGTGTATAAGGCTGTAGCTACAGGGATACACATGGCACCATTGCTAGTAAGAGCAGCAAATGGGGAACAGCATAAATGTCCTTGGATATGGGGTTGGCTGCTTACATCCCAGTAAACACGTCCATGTGACACAGACCAATTCTGCTCTTAAACATGGTAGAGTAGACCTGTGTTTACTGACACAGGAAGGCAGTCATGACTCACTGCTGAGTGAGAAAGGCATATGTGAAGACATCAGGTAAGGACAGTGTTGTTTTTTATAAAACAATATTTTAATTGTATGTACAGATACAAAATTGTAGAAGAGAGGTCATCAGATTCTTTCTGGAAAACATCTTAGTGGAAAGAGTCAAACAGAATTGCTTTGGTGTGCGGGCCTGTGTGTGTGTGAGTTGGGGAGAATTGCTTTGTGTGTCTGTGTGAGTGTGTCTGTGTGTGTGTTGAGGAGAATTGCTTTGTGTGTCTGTGTGTGTGTGTGTCTATGTGAGTGCGTGTGTCTGTGTATGTGTCTGTGTGAGTGTGTGTGTGTCTGTGTGAGTGTGTCTGTGTGTGTATGTGTCTGTGTGTGTGGTGTTGCTTTTCAGTATGCAACTCTCATAAAAATGTCTTTATTTTATAATGAAGAAGTAGTTATCACTTTGAAAATAGAATCCATGATTCTGTTTTAAAACCATATATGTATGTCCACATTGTAACATTTTGTTAACAGACCGTCTGCAGAGCAAGATGCTACAGTGCTTATCTCAGCACAAGGAAATCACAGTTTTTGTGTGTGTGTTGAACTATATATTCTCCATTTTTGCAGTGGGAATGGATTATGTTTATAATCATGAAAGAATGCATTTACTGGGTGAAGAGGAAGGTCCCTGACACATGGACTCAGAAGACAGTGTGGACCCATGCATCTGACCACGTGATTTTCCCTGACACATGGACTCAGAAGACAGTGTGGACCCATGCATCTGACCACGTGATTTCCCCTGACACATGGACTCAGAAGATAGTGTGGGCCCACGCATCTGACCACGTGATTTTCCCTGACACATGGACTCAGAAGACAGTGTGGACCCACGCATCTGACCACGTGATTTTCCCCTGACACATGAACTCAGAAGACAGTGTGGGCCCAGGCATCTGACCACGTGATTTTCCCTGACACGTGGACTCAGAAGACAGTGTGGGTCCACGCATCTGACCACGTGATTTTCCCTGACACGTGGACTCAGAAGACAGTGTGGGCCCACGCATCTGACCACGTGATTTTCCCTGACACATGGACTCAGAAGACAGTGTGGGCCCACGCATCTGACCACGTGATTTTCCCTGACACGGGGACTCAGAAGACAGTGTGGGCCCACGCATCTGACCACGTGATTTTCCCTGACACGGGGACTCAGAAGACAGTGTGGGCCCACGCATCTGACCACGTGATTTTCCCTGACATGTGGACTCAGAAGACAGTGTGCGCCCACGCATCTGACCACGTGATTGGTGTCACGTGGTTGACCAGCTGTTTCTCAGCTTTCCCCCTCCACTTGCAGGGCTGCTGAGCACAAGCCCCAGGCGAGGTCATGCTGGCAGCCACAGGCAGCCTCTCATCAGATGGCACATTGACATAAATGCAGTATCACTTCAGGGCTATGAGGTTTCGGAGGAGGGGAAAGGATGAACTGGAAAATCAAGAGGGGCTTCCTGGAGGAGGTGGGAATCAAACTGCATCAGCTAGAGATGGGCAGGACATAGAGAGCATCTTGAGTAAAACAAGCATCTGGACTCTAGGGAAGAGCAGAGGAGGGCCCAGGCGGTGTGGCCCTGGCAAGATGATGCCAGGAGACTGGAGGGCCAGGCTGGGAGAGGGCAGATCCCTTTGCCATGAGCACAGGTGTTGTGCAGCCAGTTCTTAGTGACGTTTCGAACGGTGAGCAGTCACGGGACAGCAGGACGTGGTGGTCTTCTGACCTCTGCCATAGGGGACACAGTGGGGCCAGCCCCTGGCCACATGTAAGTACCCAGCACCTACCGCCCTGGGCCAGGCTGTCTTTCACGTCGGCTCCTTGGTCCAGGAATCATCTGAGAGGCCCTGCAGACCCGGCTGAGGAGGCAGGCCGTCAGCAGGCCCGGGGGCCCAGGTGTGGGCGCGCTCCACGTGGAGCTGTCTGCAAGGCCAAGCCTGCAGTGCCTGTTTCCTGCGCCCTGGGGACCTGGAGAACAGAGGACGGATGGGCACAGCAGCCAGGCGGAGCAGGCCTGAGCCTGGCTCGAGGGAAGCTTGCCTTCTCGTCTGGCATCCCCGTGTTTTACATAATTAGGTAAGTCACTTAATGTCGCTGTGTCTTGTTAGAGAAGCTACTAATCCTTAGAGCTAACAGAACTAACTAATTAGTGTAGAACACTTGGAAAATATAAGAAATTCAGATGTGGAGTGTAATTTCCTGGTCCTCCCGGCATTACCACTCACCCAGTGTCCCTGGCAGAGCCGCAGGCCTGGCTGCATCCAGGAGGGATGGGTCTTGGAGGCGGCGGCATAAGAGAGACACGTGTCCCGAAGCCCCAGGGCTGCTGGTCACACACCCTGCCCTGCTTTGCCGGCTGAAGGCCACATGGGGACAACAGGAAGGGAACTAGCCAGGGGCCACCTGCCTTGCAAACCCAGGACCTTGAGGCAGGGGCAGCCAGGTCCCAGGGAGGGAGGCTGTGGGCTGAGAGCCTGTGGGAGCCACAGGGAGGTGCTGAGATGGCCTGAGAGCTGGAGTTTCCCCTGGAGTATCTGGGCTTCCACCGACTGGTGGTGGCCAAGGTCAGTGGAGCCGAGTGTGGCCAGTCCCGGGTTTGGCTCTGGGCACTGCCCCTGACTGCCCATGCCTCAGCAAACCTTCTTGGCCCTCCACCTTCTCTTCTCTGAAATGGAGCTAATGATGTCGCCTCGCAGCTCCTCCCAAAGGTAGAGACAGGATTGCAGGACACCTGGCGCCGAGCCTGGCGGATGGCACTCGCTGCTGCCTTCTGTGAAGGAGAATCACAGAACTTCCTCCACAGTTGGTGAGCTGCTCAGAAAGGACATCCAAATGCGAGACTCGGCCTCGCTCGCTCCGAGCTCCGGCGGTGCCTGCAGCCACCTGTAGGGTGTGCTTTTCCGCTAGTATTATCGGAAATAAGATAGACGATCAAGAGTTCACTTCCCACGGATGTGTGGAGCTGTCGGCAAATCATTAATCTCTCTTTAAACCACGGTGACAATATTTACATTTAAGATCAAGATGATGATTATCTGAAGAACTCCCCTGGAAGCTCCCCTCACAACTGGAAAAGCGCGGCAGCCGGTTAGCAGAGCCACATCCCGGCCAGAATAACTGCCTGCGGTCCGCGGGGCCGGGAGTCTGCAGGGCGTCGGCGTGGGCAGGTGAGCTTTCCGGCAGAGGCTGGGGGCTGCAGTTGGCAGAGCAGATCGAGCCACTCAGGGCACAGTGTTTGGGCCCAACCTTGCAGGAATGTGGTTCCGACTAACTAGCTAGAGAAAGGCATTTCTGAAAAGAACTGTTGTATTTAAAAAAGGATTTGTGGGCCAGGCACAATGGCTCATGCCTGTGATCCCAGCACTTTGGGAGGCTGAGGCAGGTGGAATCAACTGAGGGCAGGACTTTGAGACCAGCCTGGCCAACTTGTTGAAACCCCATTACTACTAAAAATACAAAACGTTAGCCAGGGATGGTGACGTGCGCCTCTGTTCTCAGCTCCTCAGGAGGCTGAGGCAGGAGAATCGTTTAAACCCAGGAGGTGAAGGTTGCCGTGAGCTGAGGTTGCACTACTGCACTCCAGCTTGGGAGACTGGGTGAGACTTGTTTCAAAGAAGAGAAAACAGAATTTGTACCCAAATGGTACAGAAAACAACTGAGTCATAGCAGAAGTGAAAAGCCAGGCAGTGGGGTGCTGGGCCCGGCCTGGCCAGGACTTAGTTCTGAGAGGGAAGCTCCGCGCCGTCCAGAACCTGGGAGGGGAACTCCAGAGCGGCTCATTTGGTCTTTGCCATCCAGCGCTGGGGAGGGTCCCCTAGGAGCCACTCACTGCAGTCTTTTGCGCTCCTCGTGCTGCCACCACGCCTGAAGGATCAGCCCAGGACTCCCGGGGGAGGATAAGTCCTTTCTGAGGCTGAACAACTTGGCGCAGTCTCATCAGGCCCCTCTCTACATGTTGGTCTCTACACCTGGACACTGGCACCTTTACCAGGTGTTTTCGGAAACAGGTAACATCACCAACAAAAGCCAACATGTCTACTGTTCATCAAGCACCTCCACATGTACCGATACCCCCGACGCTCACTGCATTCTGCCCGATACCGCATCTGCCCCACCAGGACAGGTAAGTGCTTTGTCCCGAATTGCCTCACTTTTCACCCGGAAGTCTAGACTAGGGCCTGAGACCATCACCCCAGCGTTGTGCTGATCCCACTAGGGAAAGATGCCCCTTCCTTACTCTAGAGTCAAGCCAAGATCCCCTGAGATACCCGTGCACGCTTAGAGCTCACTCTGGTTAAATGTTCCAAGAAGCTAACGGGTAACGCCTGTCAAATGTGGGAAAGGAGAGGTGGTCTGCAAGTGTGAGGGTGTTTGACAGTCACTTGGTATCATCCTGTGGAGCTGAAGATGCACCTGCCGTCTGAGCAGCTGTTCCTCTCCCGAGCACATTCCCCTGGAGAAGCTCTGCGCGTGTGCACATGTGCCAGGCTGTGGGAGTGCCATCCACAGCACAGCTGTTGATGAAAAACTGTAATCAACCCAAACATCTCTATGGAGAAAAACGAATACCTGCATAGTGGCATGTTCACACGATGGAGTACTATGCAGCTGTGAAAATGAACAATTAGAGCCATAAGCTATAGTATGAAGGAAGCTGAGACATGTGATGGGCTGTAGGAGATCCCATGTGGTGGAAGACTAGTTTATACATGTCACAGAAGAAAACATATCCATTTAAACAAAAAAATGGACACACACAGTTATACATACATACATATATATACATGTCACAGAAGAAAACATATCCATTTAAACAAACAAATGGACACACACAATTATACATACATACATATATATACATGTCACAGAAGAAAACATATCCATTTAAACAAATGGACACACAGTTATACATACATACATATATATACATGTCACAGAAGAAAACATATCCATTTAAACAAACAAATGGACACACACAATTATACATACATACATATATATACATGTCACAGAAGAAAACATATCCATTTAAACAAACAAATGGACACACACAGTTATACATACATACATATATATACATGTCACAGAAGAAAACATATCCATTTAAACAAACAAATGGACACACACAGTTATACATACATACATATATATACATGTCACAGAAGAAAACATATCCATTTAAACAAACAAATGGACACACACAGTTATACATACATACATATATATACATGTCACAGAAGAAAACATATCCATTTAAACAAACAAATGGACACACACAATTATACATACATACATATATATACATGTCACAGAAGAAAACATATCCATTTAAACAAACAAATGGACACACACAGTTATACATACATACATATATATACATGTCACAGAAGAAAACATATCCATTTAAACAAACAAATGGACACACACAATTATACATACATACATATATATACATGTCACAGAAGAAAACATATCCATTTAAACAAACAAATGGACACACACAGTTATACATACATACATATATATACATGTCACAGAAGAGAACATATCCATTTAAACAAACAAATGGACACACACAATTATACATACATACATATATATACATGTCACAGAAGAAAACATATCCATTTAAACAAACAAATGGACTCACACAATTGTACATACATACATATATATATATATATATATATATGTATGATAAGCCCTTTAAAAAGGCGAGGAAATGATCATAAAAGCAGAAACTGTTCCCTCTGGGCAGAGGTGAGGATCAGACTGTCAGAGCAGCAGGAGGTTGGTCTGGTTTTGAATTGGGTTATGTCTGCCTGAATCAAATATTATTTTACAGAATATATTTTAAGTATATTTTATATATATTTGCTTTTTTGTATCAGATATTGCCGAAGTTTTTAAAACTGTGAGCAGGTTGTGTGGCCACCGTCCAGGACAGCAGTGTGCCGGTTTCAGGTGATGCTTAGTGCAGGGGGTAACTCAGCAGGGTGCGTGCCGGCCCCTCAAGCCAACTCTAGGCAACAGGTTGTTCCTCCCATCTCAGCAGCTGAGCAGAGCTCCAGCTGGCGAAGGATCCAGGCTCTGCCAACATTGCGGACATCCCCTCGTAGGCCCTGGGATGCCCTGTGCAGAGGTAGAAGGTGACCAGGAGCAGTGGGCAGAGCTCAGGCTCACCTGTACCAGGAGGAGCCTCAGGTCCTCATCAGCAAAGAGCGGATCCAGTAGCTCAAGAAGCTCTGCAGCTGCCCCGGGTGTACCCTGTCACTCAGCAAGCCAGCTGCTCCAGAACAGACACTGCTTCTGGAATCCAATTCCCTGCTTGCAAGACCAGATGTGTCAGTAGGTGGCAAGAACAAGTCCAACTCCACGTCACAAGGGCTTCAGCTGTGGGATCACCTACCTGCAGGGCCTGGGTTTTAGGAAACAAGGCTTTGCCCCAAGAGGATTCAGATCTGCAGCAGAGCAGGATAGGGTGCAGTGTATCAGACCCCAACACAGGCTTCGTGCATGGACCTGGTGCAAAGCGCAAAGCTTATGAAGCATCACTTACCCAGTGTCCCAAAGAGACCTTCAGGCCTGGGAGGAAATTCTCAGGAGAGCTGGTGGAAGAAGAGGTTTAGTGGAGGGACACTGCTGCCTGGGAAGAAGCCTCCAGCCCTTCCAAAGGCCATACTTTCTGGCAAACTTCACTTTAAAAGACCAGCCGGTGGGCAATGATTACCGAGACTGGCATTTGCTAGAGACTTTCTCAAAAATGAGTTAAGGCCGGACGCAGTGGCTCACACTTGTAATCCCAGCACTTTGGGAGGCCAAACTGGGTGGAATACCTGAGGTCAGGAGTTCCAGACCAGCCTGGCCAACATGATGAAACCCTGCCTCTACTAAAAATACAGAAATCAGCCGGGCGTGGTGGCGGGTGCCTGTAATCCCAGCTACTCAGGAGGCTGAGGCAGGAGAATTGCTGGAATCCAGGAGGTGGAGGTTGCAATGAGCCAAAATTGTGCCATTGCACTCCAGCCTGATCTACAGAGCAAGACTCCGTCTCAAAAAAAAAAGAAAATGAGTTAAGTGAACTGGTACCTTCAAGAACAACTGACAGAATTTGTTGTCAATGATAAAAACATGTGTTCTTGAACAAAAATCGGGACTTTTCAAAATCTGTACTGCCATTATGTGGAGTTTACAACTTCCTCATACTGTCGTCCCTCGGTGTTCACAGGGGATTGATCCCAGGATCCCAGGAAGATACCCGAATCTACAGTTGCTAAGGCCCGAGGTTCAGCCCCGGGGAACCCACAGACACGGAGCCAGCCCTTCCTGGGGGAAGTATGGGCTCCACCTCCCTCCAGTAATGTCTGTTTGATCCCAGGTTGGTTAAATGCTCAGATGCAGACCCTGCAGGTGTGGAGGGCTGGTTGTCCTTGAAGACTTCTCTGCTGAGATAGATGGTGTTACTAGCAAATGCAGTTTTTAAAAATATATGTCATGCAATGAAATGTGTCAACATTCGGAAGATCTACGTGACAGTGAACCCGTTTTTCCAAATGACCAGCACATGATGTGACCAAATCACACACAAGTAAAGACCCTTTCGCAGTGCAGGATGCAGCCATGGGATTCCAGGACACAGAGGTGACCCCGACGCGCTTTCAGACTCCACGCTGAAGCTAGACTGCAAGAAACTCCCACAGGTCAAGGCTGGGTGTAGAATCAAAGAGGAATAGACACCATTTCCCAGAAAGGTTACTAAAATACCCCCTTTCCAACTACATGTCCATGTGAGGCCAGATGGTTCTCTTCTGCATCAACCAAAAGGACACGTTGCAGCCATTTGTGTGAAGATGGGAACTTGGCCATCCCATATTAAGGCAGGTAGTAAGATTTGCATGCATAAAAACCATGCCACTCTTCTTACTGATTTATTTTGCTGTGGAAAAAACAGTTTTTAAAATTATATGTGCTGCTTGTTAAGGGTGCTTTGTTATTTTTAACAAACTAAGTTTTTATTTCTGTTTTGTTTTCTAGTATGCTATCAACAGATGGAAACTACATATCTGTTATGGACCGCCTCACTGTTTGTGGTATAAAGATGAAGACAGTACATGTTCTAAAAAGGGCAGTGGGAGACATTCATGCTTAAGAACTTCATACCAAAGTTACCTCTGAAGAAAATGATGCTTCACAAAAGAAGAAATCGGCAGCAGAGTAAACAGACAACCCGCAGAATGTGAGAAAACATTTCCAAATTATGCATCCAACAAATGACCGGGATCCAGAATCTGCAAGCAACTCCAGCAGATCACCCAGAGAAAAACAATGTGATTTAAAAGTGGGCAAAGGACACGAATAGACATTTCTCAAAAGAAGACATACAAATGGCCAAAAAAAAACACGAAAAAATGTTCAGCATCACCAATCATCAGAGAAATGCACATTAAAACCACAGCAAGATACCACCTGGCCCCTGCAAGAATGGTCATTATTTAAAAGTAAAAAAAAAAATTTGAAAAGATGTTGACATGAATAGAAAAGGGGCCGCTTATATACTGCTGCTGAGAAGGTAGATTAGCAGTGTGGAGATTCCCTAAAGAACTAAAAAAGTAGATCGACCATTTGATCCAGCGGTCCCACTTCTGGGTATCTACCCAGAGGGAAAGAACTCATTATATGAAAAAGACACCTGCGCGTATATGATTATAGCAGCATAGTTCACAATTGCAAAGATGTGGAACCGACCTAAGTGCCCATCCACCAATAAGTGGATAAAGAAAATGTGGTACGTCTACACTGTGGAATACTACTGAGCCGTTAACAGGAATGATGTAATGTCGTTTGCAGCAACTCGGATGGAGCTGGAAGCCATTATTCTAATTGAAGTGACACAGGAGTGGAAAAGTAAAAACCGTCCATTCTCACTTATAAGTGGGAGCTGAGCTCTGAAAACACAAAGGCATGCAGAGTAATGTAATGGACTTAGAGACTCAGAAGGGGGACAGGGGAGGGCTAGGGTTAAAAACAACACATGGGGTACAATGTGTACCGTTCAAGTGATGGGTACACTAAGAACTCAGAATTCACCACTCTGTCATTCATCCGTGAAACCAAAACCCATTTGTACCCCAAAAGCTGTTGAAATTCAAAAAAATTTTTTAAAAATTAAATGATGCTACATGTTTACTCATGGGAGCTTATTTCTTAGCCACAATGAAATGCCACAAGCATGCTTTCTCCCAAGTGAACCTTCTGTGAATGTGGCATTTGCAGGCAGCATCCCAGGGTAGGGGTGGTACCCAATTTATTAGTAAGCTTTATCTGGTAAGTCAGAGATGGATCATTCCAAACCAGCTTATCCTTTTCCATAAAAATTAAACCACCGCCACCGAAAAGGAAGGAGATTTTTTGAAGAAAGAACCCGGGCTGCAGGCTGGGGGAGCTGTCAGCATCGTTCATCCTGATGTTCCCTGGGCTGGGGGGAGGAACTGGCAGCTGTTCACCAGCGATTCCGTTTTTTTCGTTGTGTGTTTCGTAAGTGGTTTTTAACCAGATGCCCTTAAAATGTATTATTGTTAGAAAATAAACCAAGAAACAAGGGATAGTAATTTAGGACTAGGAAGTTAATTCCGGAGACCTCCGACCTTTCAGCAGCCATGTGGCTATTGATTTTCAATACCGTGAGGGGGCAGCCACCCTAGGCGTGGGGTTCAGTGGATTCCAAACACTTTCTCCCTTATCAGTTGAGTCCCTGAGTACTTGAGCATTAAGACAAGAAATGTCCTGAGTTAACGGCGTGTCACATGGCAGCTGGTGGACGTGCCAATTTTCTAATGAGTTGGGTTGTTGGCAAACACACCAGTCAACGTAGATTGAAGAAGGTCTTCTTTTGTGTATTTCCAGCACTCTTGAGTGCTTCGAAAGACTCCAGTTACATCATTGTTTGAGGGCCAGGCACCAAGGGAGAAACATCCATCCCCTGCCAAGACAAACACAAGCAAAACAGTTAAAACCAAAGTGGGGCTGGGTTTTCCAGGAGGTGTTGGAAATGTTTTTTCCAGTTGTGCTCAATGGAGGAACGTTCGGAAGGAAAGCAGGGCTCCCGAGCCCTTGTGTCTCTGCAAGAAGAGGCAGCCGGGTCACTCCTCACTCCCTACTTAGCTTGCACTCTGTGTGGGAGAATCAGTATTATTTTTCTTCACATTGAAGAAAAACAGTCAATGCATTTGGGTCCAAACCACTGTGTAGTGGAGGGATGGGCTCTCAGATAAGCGGACCACATCCATACCTTAGCAAACTACGAGATCCTCACCGACCCTACCCTCTGCCTCCACTCCCCACCTATAATAAATTATGCTTGCCATCTGGTATTGATTATTGAAAATGTTATGTCCATGGGAAGAAAATGTCATTGCTTTAAATATCAACATTACAACAGATTTAAAACTTTTTTTTTTTTTAACAGAAATGTGTGATAAAAATGTTTAAGCAATTGAAAGGAGCATGGGTGTGGTGGGCAGAATTATTAAATAACAACAAAAAAAAATCAATCCTCGGGTCTGCCTGGCCAGATGAGTGCTTCTCGGCTCAGGTAAGTAGTTTAAAGTCAGACACGTCTCTTACTGGACTTTTTACAGGAATGGCGAAATTTATAATGAAATTCAACAAGGAAACTGGAAAAACAGCCAAATTGGTGCAGCAAAGTGGTTAATAGGATCATTAGCCTACTCGCTGTATTTTTTTGGACACCGTGTGCCTGTGCCGCAGCACTAGAGAGCAGATTGCAAGAACAGGCTGACAGTTAGGAGCTAGCTCAGCAGTGCTGGGTACAAACTGCCATCTTCCTGTGGATTTACAGCTGCCACTTCTGCTACTTCAATTAGTTCTATGGCACACAGATGTTGCTTAAATGTTGCTGCTAATGATACTGCAATAAGCGTAAGATTCATGCCATATTTTGAGGCACGTAAATTTCTCAAGTGGCACAATTAAAGTGGAAATATTAGGTGGTGAGAACTTGGCAGTCTCTCCGACTTGGAAGGCGCACCCGCTATGCAATAATGGGTCAAAAATTCATTCAAGTTTTACTGCTGTTCCGAGTTTTAAAAGACTTTTCACAGTTGAATGCAAAGTAGTAAAAACCAGGGTATTAGGAAATGAGAATGCAGTTCTGTTATTCAGACATGACTTTTAATTTCAAATTGAAATCACATGCTCACTTTTCTGGATATGACCGAAGGGAAAAGGTACAGGCTGAAGAGATTTTGTCTTTAAGGGTAAAAGTCCTGAGTGGAAATGAATTTATGGCCAGGCCAACCTCAAAATCAGCGCTGCCCGCGACTAAGGAAGTGTGGCAATTGCCTCCCACGCAGAAAAGCAGCCCTGTTCATGCCGGAGGCCAAGTTCACGAGCAGCCTCTCTCCATCCACCCACAGAAAGGGTCCCAAACCAGGCATGGGGAAGTGTGTGGAACAGGCGCACATCTGCACACAGGTGCACACACTGCGTGTCCCTCTGAAACAACATATGCACACTCACACACACAAGCTTGGCTCTGCCTCATACACACATGCACACACACTTGGTCTCAGCCTGTTACACGTTCACACGCACACCCGCTCCATCTCTCCCTCCGACACATGCACACTCACACACGTATGCACAGTCTCTGCCTCTTACACAGGTAGAGGAAAAGGCAAGTGCGCTTCCAGGAGACTCGCTTCTGCCCGCCTGGAGTCTCCATTAGAATTTCTCTCCCTCATTTGTCATCCCAGGCACAGTCCCCTGCCTGTCGCCAAATTTTCTTTTCCATGAAAAATCTCTCCTCCGGAGAAGAGCTTCTCCCTGACTGGTTGTCAAATCCGCTTTTGATATTCTCACACACCGACTTGAAAGGCAGGCGGTCCGGGGCCAAGCGGCACCCAGTAGGCCTTTCTGCGTCTCCAGTCTTTGACGGTGTGGGTTGGTCCCCCACCCCCACCCCATTTTAACTTATTGATTTGAACTGTCAAGTAAATGACTCCATTGCACTTAATCAGAATCATAGACTTCTGCCATCCCAATTAGAATTCGAGGCCATGCACCGGAGCTCCACATGTGTGGCTCCGCTGGAGGGCTGGGCACAGCCACCGCACCTAGGACTGGCTGTCTGGTGCGATGCTTTGCAGGGTGAATCCTGCCCCATGAGCAAAGGCTATCTGCAGTGGGCATCCAGGCTGTTGCTGTACTGCAGGTGTTTGCCAAATATTTATTTTCCCCTGAAATGATGCAAACAATTTGGTGAAGCTTTCCCCAGACAAATTCGAGATGCGGAACCATTGAGCATTCAGTAAATTTCTCAATACCTTTCTGCCTCCCTCTCCCTTCTCCCCTTCTCCCCACCTCACTCCCTCCCTCTTCCTTCCTCTTTTCCTTCCCTCCTCCTCTGTTTTTTACCCTCTCCTGCCCATTACCCGGTACCTATACCACTTGGATTATTTACAGCAGATCTTACAGATGTCAGTATTGTCTTGTTCTGAAGCCGAAAAGGACAATGAGTTCCCACTGACCTCGGTACAATGGATCTCGCTGGAGCACAATATGTATTTTATACAGGCAGTGAAAAGCCTACAAGTAATTGAGAGAGAGAAATGTCACTGTAGCATTTCTGTTGACACTGCACTCTGCGCGTGGAGGGAAGCCCAGGCCCGGCGGCAGAGAGGAGCAGCCGTGGCCGCGCTGTGCACCCAGGACCTTGTCCTTCAGGAAGGAGGTAGCAGGAGAAATTCATCTGCTCAGATTTTCCCACTAATGAAATATTCCCGGGACCAAAGGGGCCACACGGAGGCGTCTGCGGCGCAGGCCCATTTGCGCAGGTACACCCGGACTTCGGGCCCAGCGCTAACATGGATGTGTTTTCCAGCTCTGTTTATTGTCTTCCATAATGCTTAATGTACTGTTTGTATATGTTGTCCTTGCACTATATTTTGATGTGCTCTCATATATTTTATTCATCTCTGGCTTTCTAGGAAGGCAAGCTCACAGCAACACTGAGAATAATTATTTGCCACCATCAATCAAGTGTCTATGTGGTTGGCTCCTCGTGGGATAGCCTGGATTTTAAGCACGAAATGTAACTCTTGCTCTTTGGGTCCATTTCTTTCTTTGTTCCTGGGGTCTGCCTGTAGGCTCATCGGGACACTGGAGAGCAGGCTTTCCCGTGGCCACAGGAGAGCCGCAGTCCCGGGCAGCCATTGCCAGGGCCTCCAGAAGCAAGCGGCTAGGAGCTCTTTAGCTCTACTTGGGGTTCAAATTGAAAAAGGAGCAGCTCATGATGGGGGAAATTGCAGGCAGAGGCTGCATGAGTTCAGTAACTCGCACACAGCCTCCTTTCGGAGCCACAGTGAGCATGTGAAGGACCCTGGGCTGGGGGCGCAGTGCTGACATCAACCATGCAACCTCCCATCCTGCTCTGGGAGATGGTGCAGACCGGAAAAGGGGCCAGTGTGCCAGGGGACGAGGCTCCAGTCCTTTCCTGGGCACCAAGGCCAAGTCCTCCCTGAGCACAAGGACCTTCCATGGGTAACTGCAAAAGCAAGGAGGCCTGGCCCACCCTCCCTGCTGGATTCCTACTGCCCACCACATCTTAGCTGCTATACCCAATATTCTGCAGACTCCTAAGTGCAGTATTGGGCTGTCTTGTTTGCAGTGGATGTTTGAAAGACAGACAGACCAAGAGACCCTTTTCTCTAGTGCTGGCCTTGGGTCCCTGGAGAGCTGCTGTTCCCAGGGTTTCTAGCTCCGTGGAGGCAGAAAGAGACCCCAGGGTGGCCTTTGGAGGAAGGCGAGCCCCCTGGGTTAACTGAGCTTTGGCGACAGTGCTCCCGGGCTCAGCACTGTCACCACTGGTCAGAGCCAGAGCGTGTCTGCCAGGGCTGTGCTGAACACAGTGGCGCTGTTTCCAAGCTCGGGTGAAGGGGACATGGAGGTTAAGCAGGGCCGGAAAGACAGAGACGTCCTCTTCCCCTGGTAGCAGGTATTTAGCAGATGGGAAAATATTAGCAGATGGGAAATCAGCAGATACACTCAGCTCAAGATGCAAATTTAAAAGCCGCCAGCCCCCTGTACTAAGTATTTACACTGAACATCTCTGCTCCATCATCCGTCTTTTATTTTTGATGAGCCCACACGACTGCTCTTGTTACAAAGTCATGTAAAAGTTGAGAAAAGAAAATTTCACCCTTGAAAGCAAATTCATGATGAATTAAATTTCAGCATGAAAATAGGAAAAAAAAATTCAAATTTCTGTTGACTTTTGGGCTTGTATCCTGAAAGAGTTAACGTACGTTCTTTCATAATTATGAGTGTAAGTTACCCCCAAAATTTTCTTTCCCTCCTAAGTAGCTGATATTAAAAACTCTATTGTTGAACAGTTTTAAAAAATGCAATTCTAATCCCTTTATAATAGTTTTCAATACCAAAAAAAGTCACACCTGAGCCCCAGAGAGCCACCCTCTTCACAGGCCACAAGGGCCGGATCCGCCACATGGTTTTCGTGGACAGAGTCTTCCTCTCCACACTCAAATCCGAACTGCCACCTCCATCCTCACAGAACCTCAGCAGCAATTTGACGTGTTTCCTCACTGAGTCCTCCAGAAGTCTGTGAGGCCAGGCCTGTTAAATCCACTTTACAACAGGGAAACCAAGGCTGCGATAGAAAACTCACCCAGGCCCATAGATCTTGTCATGGGAAGGGCTTGAATCCAGCTTTTCGACTCCATGTCTCTCGTGCTGTCAGCCGTATCCAGGGATTGAACTGGGTGCTTTCAAAGGGACTCTCAATCTATAAAATTCAATGATTGCCATTTTCTACGCCAGTGGATTCACTTATTCCTCCAGCGGGCACTTGCGAGTCTGCCATGAGCCAGGCACTGTTCTGGGGTCTGGGGATATAGCCATGAAGCCCCTGCCCCAGTGGGGTTTGCCTTCTAGTGGAGAAGATAATGAAGGAGAAAGGCCGTAATCACATTTCACATCATGGCTCTGCTATGAAGGCAGTGCAGGCAGTGGGCTTTGGGTCAGACTGGGAAGTGCCTCGTAATCTACTATCTTGCACATTTGAAGATGGAATTGAGATTTAGAAACAGAAGGCCAAGCACAGATGACAAATTCTGCCTTTCTCCAGAGCTACCCTGGATCCCCAGAATGAGTGTTCCCTGCCTGCATGGACTTGGTCACCCCAATTCAAACTCAGTGTACACAGTGACATTGCTCTGGTGATTTTTTTTCACACTCAAAAATTGGATGAGAGCATAGAACTTGCCCACGTTGTCACCACAGGTGCATGAGGAAGTTACTCAAGTTACAGGCCCTCATTAATTTCATTCTGCTACTTATGTGAGAGTGTGGTTACCTTAGCAACTGCAGAGTGGGTTGCTGTGGTGTCTGTGTCCAATAGCCTGAGCTTTGAAAGCCCACAGTGTGGGATGTCGGGAGGGCAGGCACATCTGGCCTGGAAGACGGTGGTCATCCCTCGGGCTTCTCAGGCTGGTCGGGGTTCTCAGTTGGCTCAGCTGTCCATCGCAGCATCCTGCTGCTCCGCTCACCTCTACCATGCAGCTAGCTGCACTGCATCTCACCTCCAGCACCACTCTGCCTCCCTGCCTCCCTCCCAGTCCTGCCAGGGCTGGGCCACCTCCCTCGTGTCCTCCTGCTGGGCTCCAGGCTCCTGAGAAGCAAAGCCCTCTTGGCCACTGCCCCCAGGCCCCAGCCAGCAGCCGGCACTGCGCAAGCATGGCAGGCCCTCGACAGGCATCTGTGCTAAATAAAGTAGCTCTGTTCCAGTCACCTTTAAAATGCTGTTTTATAGACAGTATTTGATATGCCTGTTTCAACTGATTGCTAGATTTAATTTTTGAAAGAAATCTGTTTCCTGACGACTTTGATTGTAACTTGAAAACCAAACTTTTTTTTTTCTTACACATTGCTACAAAGACGTGTCCAAGCCGGGCACGGTGGCTCAAGCCTGTAATCCCAGCACGTTGGGAGGCCGAGGCGGGTGGATCACGAGGTCAAGAGATCGAGACCATCCTGGTCAACATGGTGAAACCCCGTCTCTACTAAAAATACAAAAAATTAGCTGGGCACGGTGGTGCATGCCTGTAATCCCAGCTACTCAGGAGGCTGAGGCAGGAGAATTGCCCGAACCCAGGAGGCAGAGGTTGCAGTGAGCCGAGATTGCGCCATTGCACTCCAGCCTGGGTAACAAGAGCAAAACTCCGTCTCAAAAAAGAAAAGCACATGTCCAAGAAAACCAAACTTTAATAAGAAACATTTTGAGGAGACAGTGAAGTTCAAGGTCAGGCATCATAAATGAGGAGTGAAGAGCCCCAAAACCACTGGCTGTGCCTTGTCAGCTCTGAGCTCCTCCTTCCCACTGTTCCTCCTCATTCGGCTTTATCCATCTCTTCCCTCCATCAGACCAGAATGGTTTTCCCAGTGACAAAAACATATTTTCATTCTAATAACACTGAGACATGACTGCCCTTTCTCCTTTCTGTCTGTATCTACATTTAAGATATATGTAGTTAAATTCGAATAAAATATATTTGAAAGATTATCTCATAACCCTGGTGCCAAAACCTAACCAAGATACTGAGAAAAATATATATATACATCAGTGTTTTTATGTACATAAATGCAAAAGAAATATTTAACAAAATAAGAGCAAAGGAAGTCAAATCGAGCAAAGAACAAATGGATTTATCCCAGGAATGCAAGGTTTGTTTAGAGTCTGGGAATGAATCAGTGTAATCTGACACATTAACAGAATAAAGCAGAAAAAAAAATACATCATCTCATAGATGTAGAAAAAGTATTTGATGAAATTCACTCCTTTATTATAATTTCCCAGCAAACTGTGAATAGAAACTATCTTAATCTGATAAAAATCCATCTGTGAAAACTCCACAGATAATATTCTTAATGGTGAAGCATTGACCTGCTTTTCTCCTGAGATGGGGGGCACAGCCAGTATGCCTGCTGGCCTCATTTCTATTTAACATTGTACCTGATATGCCAGGCTGTGCAGTGAAACAAATAAACCAAAATTCACAATGTTGGGAAATGAAAAAGTAAAACTCCTATTTGCAGATGACTTGACAGTTTACATAAAAATGTGAATGAAAAACTACAGATCTAAATTTAGCAAGGTCATGGGATATAAGACCAAAATGCAAAGACCAATATGCAAAGACCAGTGGCATTTCTATGTACTGTCAACAAACAACAGGAAACAGGAAAATTTTAAGGCAGTACTGTTTATAATAGCATAGAAAAACAAAATGCCTAGGAAGATGTTATACATAATTCGCGATGTGTAAGACCTCTATACTGAGACTCACAAAACGTTCTTAGAGAAGGTGAAGAAAACACAAATGGAGAGATAAACAATGTTCATGGATTGGAAAGTCAGTTTTACTGAGTGATCAGTTCTTCCCCCCAATTAACCTGAAATTTCAAAGCAATTTCAATCACAATCCCAGCAGGCTTTTATACGTATTGACAAAGAAATTTAAAAGCTGCATCTGAAAGTGCAAAGAACTCAGAGGAGTCAAACAACCTTGGAAAAGAACAAAAAAACTGAATGACAACCAACGGAAGGATGGATAAACAATTTTGTTATATTCATACGATGGAATACTAGTCAACTAAAAAGAAATGAACTATTTATGTATGCCACTACATAGATGAATTTATCGACGTTATGCTGAGTGAAAACCTAAACACAAAGAGGTACAAACACTTTTCATTCATCTCATTTCATGAATGTGATGTTCCGGAAGATGCGTAACTGACTTATGATGAAACAGAATTCAGAAGGTTAGTCGCCCAGGGTGGAGTGAGGTGGATTGAACTGGAAGAATCATGAAGGAAGTTCCCGGGGTGATGGAAAATCGATGCTCTGTGGATATGTAGGTGAAGTGTATGTATCTATTATTTGTCAAACATATACAGTTAATATTTGTGCATTTCAAAGCATGCAAATTCACCTCAAAAGAGGTGGTAGTGGGGACAGGAAGCGTAAATGAAGCAGGGAAGGCAAAACGTTGATGGTGTGGAAGCCGGATTGTAAGTGTATGAGGCTCATTATACTATTCTGGTTACTTTGTATATGCTGGCAATCCTCCAAGGTAAAAGATTGGCTTTTAATTTGGCATATCAAAAAGGAAATAATGCAACATAAAACACTTTAACCAGATCTCACTTTAAGTTAAAAACTTGAAATAATGTGTTTTGCCAAAAATTTAATGTTTAGAGTCAGTGTCCTGCATGGTCAGTGTCTTTGGGCTTTTGTCCTTGGGGTGTCCATGGTTGGTGAAGGACAGCATTGTGTCCGCTGTCTCTGTAAGGAATCTCTGACCTGAGATGCTATCAGGAAATGATTTGGGGATAGACGTGCTGCTTCTTTGCATCATTGTTACGTGAGGTCTTTCCAGGGTTTGTTACAGGACATGGCAAGCAGTAATGCCACAGGTGACACCAGCTCCAGAAGGCAGTAATGCCACAGGTGACACCAGCTCCAGAAGGCAAGAGGTGAGCAAATTCCAGGAAAGCCAGACAGCTTCCAGGTAATTTGAGGTAAAAAACATTTAAGGACAGAAAACGATGCTGAAAAAATAAAATCAGCTCTAAAGTAAATACATCTTTCAGTTCCCCAACCCAAAAGAGAGATGATAGGCAAGAAAAATGGGAGAAGAGTTGGCTGCATGGACCACCACTGCAGGAGGCTGTTACCCACAGCAGTTGTGGATGTTCCAGTTTGAGAGTCCTTGCTGCCCGCCCTGCAATGCCACGCATTCTCTCCCCAGCATTGTCAGTCACTGCCTGCAAGCCATGTGGATGTGGCCAGTCCTGGGGAGTCCCACTGCCCTGCACAGTGTGGCAGGCTTGGTGGAGACTGCTCCCCAGAGCCACCTGCAGCCCCACGGCTGGTCCAGGCCCAGCCTCTACCCAGCAGGTTTCTGACTTCAGTAAATGGTTTCCTATCCACCCTCTTTTATGCAGTTGGCGGATTTAAAATGGGCACCATATGTTCTTTTTTTTAACTTCAAGGAAGGTTCTCTGGGTTTACAGTAATGACACTTCTAGCATTAGACGGAATCATTTTTGCTTTTATTTTTAACTAAAAAGGCCTTCCTTTGGAATTTATGCATATACAATGCTATTTCCAAAACTGAACCTTAATATTGATACAATTCAGTAGGGCAAAGGTATCCTGACAATGTGGCAGTATGGCAATAATAATTCTTTGATATTATTGGCAATAACATTTTATGTAAAAGTTTTTACATTTACAAAATGCTAGTATATCTGTTATCCAAATATATCATTTAGTTATCATTAATGAATTCACTAGGGATACGTTGTGACTTTGTATGTCAAACAACCCTTCTTAAAGATCAATTTACAGAGGAGAAAAAGGAATCATGAAGAGCCACCAGGAAAATTAGCTAGTGCTTCAAAGACGTGCAGTGGACCAGCTTTTGCCAGCCCAGGCCAGCCCGTGTTAGGGGGCATGTGAGAGGCCTGCTTCCGACAGGAAGCAGCTCTGACCCCTTCACCTCAAGCGGAGAGACCCAGACAAGGACGTGGGCTGCAGGGATGCTCAGAGGACAGCTGAACGCCAGGCGGCAAAGCGGGCTTCACAGATCATGCCTCTTCAGAAAGCACCTGTCTAGCCCCACAGGAGCAGAAGCCTGCCCTGAGCGGCACAGTTCTCCATGACCCGCCTGGGTGTGGAGTTGCCTGCGTACAGGGTACTTGGGGCCTTTGGGCGGTTCTGGCTGCAGACTGGACAGGCAGCCTTGCCCAGGGCAGGCTTCTCTTCACCTGCCTCAGCTCCATGAGGGCAGACAAGCCAACTGGATGGAGTGCCTGGGGCTGGGACCTGCAGCCCAGCCGGGAAGCAGGCTTGCCCACAGCTGATGCCGGCACGCTGGACTCGAGTGGTTCCAGCACGTGCAGTAACCAAGACAGAAAATTTGGTCCATATTCACGTGGGTGAGACGCAGCACGCTGCTGAGACTGCCGCCCGAGTAGACAGGCCACGCAAGTCAGTTCAGCTTCAGAACTCTGACCACTGCAGCATCGCAGAAGCTGTAAGCTGTTTTAATTATGTTTAAGGCACATCAAACTTATTCAGAAAAGAATTAGCTCAAGACAAGGCAAAGCTTCCCCAGAGAGCTGCTGGCTCCAACTCCTCCTCTCTAACAGAGCTGCTGCTTTATTATTTTTGCCACGATTCCAACTGTTTCTCTTTATTAATGCAATACCAAACTTTCCTCCAGAAAAGCGAGAGATCCTTAAGCCTATTTCTACTCTATTGTTGATTTGTTTTTATATCTATGCAGTCACACAGGATGCTAAAAGACGCTGATGCTGTCCACGAGGAGCCCCCAAAAGCACAGGGGAGGGGAGCACGGGGCACTTCCCTGAGGGCACATGGGCCTGGCCCTGGCCCTGAGCCACTCCAGGTGGAGCAGCAGGAGGATGGGCCAGACAGGTCACTTCCAGAGGTTCAGCCAGAGTCAGGATCTGGGAGGACTTGGAGTGCAGAGGAGCAGCACCCCACATCTCTGTGGAACTCTTTCCAATTCCTATAGGGAACAGGTCTCCCAGTCCAAGCTGGGTGTGGGGTTGAATTGAGTAGGGATCGGGAGACCCCCGGCCTAGGTCTGCCCCAAGGCTGGAGGGGAGGCAGAAGGGGCCTCTTCTCCCAGGTCCCCCAGGGCTAGGCCAGTAGGGGGAGTGAGAGGTGGCACAGAGGAATGGAAGGCACCCCTGAAACCTGCCCTGGTGGACATGAGGGAAATGGGGCCGTTCACAGGACACACAGGTTCTCTGTGTAGCATTTACTGAGTTAGAAGGTGTATCCCCTTGTGTAACCAGCACCCCAGTCATGATACCGATGCTTTCTCAAACAGGTATTCACACACCCATTTTCACATGTTCATAGCAGCATCATTCACAGCAGCTAGGAGGAGGAGGCAACACAAAATGTCCAGAGACGAATAGATAAACAACGTGGCACATCCACACAGTGGAATATTCAAGACGAACAGATAAACAATGTGGCACATCCACATAATGGAATATTCGAGACGAATAGATAAACAATGTGGCATATCCACACAGTGGAATATTCGAGACCAGTAGATAAACAACGTGGCACATCCACACAGTGGAATATTTGAGACAAATAGATAAACAATGTGGCACATCCACACAGTGGAATATTCGAGATGAATAGATAAGCAACGTGGCACATCCACACAGTGGAATATTTGAGACGAACAGATAAGCAACATGGCACATCCACACAGTGGAATATTCGAGACAAACAGATAAACAACGTGGCACATCCGCACAGTGGAATATTCGAGACGAACACATAAACAACGTGGCACATCTGCACAGTGGAATATTCCAGACGAACAGATAAACAACGTGGCACATCCACACAGTGGAATATTCGAGACCAGTAGATAAGCAACGTGGCACATCCACACAGTGGAATATTCGAGACAAACAGATAGACAACGTGGCACATCCGCACAGTGGAATATTCGAGACCAGTAGATAAGCAACGTGGCACATCCACACAGTGGAATATTTGAGACAAACAGATAAACAACGTGGCACATCCGCACAGTGGAATATTCGAGACGAACAGATAAACAACGTGGCACATCCACACAGTGGAATATTCAAGACCAGTAGATAAGTAACGTGGCACATCCACACAGTGGAATATTCGAGATGAACAGATAAACAATGTGGCACATCCACACAGTGGAATATTCGAGACGAACAGATAAACAATGTGGCACATCCACACGGAATATTCGAGACCAGTAGATAAGCAATGTGGCACATCCACACAGTGGAATATTCGAGACGAACAGATAAACAACGTGGCACATCCACACAGTGGAATATTCGAGACCAGTAGATAAGCAACGTGGCACATCCGCACAGTGGAATATTCGAGACGGAACAGATAAGCAATGTGGCATATCCACACAATGGAATACTCACCCTTACAAACGAAGGAAAGCAAACACGTGCCACAACGTGTATGAACCTTGAAGACATTAGTCTCAGTGATATAAGCCAGACACAAAAGAACACAGATTGTGTGGCTATCCTTAAATGAGATACACAGGACTGTCAGATTCATGGAGACACAAAGTGGAAGGGTGGTTGCTAGGGCATGGGGGAGAAGGAGGCAGGAGGTAGGGCGTGATGGGGACAGCATCTCAGATGAGGAAGATGAGAAGGTGCTGAGTCGGGGGTGCAGTGTTTGCGCTGCAGGTAGGTGGAACCCCACGGGGTGCTGTCTTGAGCTGCGTTCCCTCGTCCAACAGAGTGCTTTCAGATTCAGCCTCATCTGTTTTTAAAGCCCACACATTTTTTATGGCTGATTAATGTTCCATTTTAAGAACATGCCACCATTTCTTATTCATTCTTTTGCTGGTGGACCCTGGGTTGTTTCCAGCTTTGAGCTTTTATAAATCAAGCTGCGGTAGTCATTCCTTCTCAGGCCCCTTGGTGGACAGGCACTTTGTCTCCCAGGTTCAAGCATGGGATGCGATGGGTGGGCAGCTGTACATCTACCTTTATCGATGCTCTGGGTTTCCAGAGCGGCTGTGCCACTTTACACACCCACCAGTGAGGCATGTTGCCCATCATTCGGGGTTGCCATTCCTTTTTATTTCGGCCCTAATGGGGGTGAGGGCAGTCTTGCGGTGGTTTCATTTTGCATTTGCTGGATGACTGATGGCGCTGGCACTGCCGATGTGCTTCCTGGCTCTTCCCACATCTTCTTTGTGATTGTTTGTTTGCTCCCTTGCTCATTTTTATTTCTTTTTTCTAGAGAGGGATTTTGCCATGTTGTCCAGGCTGGTCTGGAACTCCTGAGCTCAGGCAACCCGCCCGCCTCAGCTTCCCAAAGTGCTGGGATTACAGATGTGTGTCGCTGTGCCCAGCCTCCACCTTCTCATTTCTGTACTGTGACCTCCTTGTTAGATTGTAGGAGTTTTGTATATTCGAGAAACAAGCCCTCTGTCAGTTCTACGTGTTAGGAATATCTTCTCCCAATCCCTGGCTTTTCATTTTCTTAGTAGAGACTTTTTTAAGCGGCAAGGGATTGATTATAGAGTATTAAGTAGCTTCAGGATCTTTGGAAAGAAGTTTAAGAGCCTGAGCTCTCAGGAACAACTTCCAGATGTGAAGAGCAGAGCTGGCCTGGAGGAGGGGCGGCTGCCACACAGCTGCCTCCAGAATCGCCCTGCTTCTGCCATAGTCAAGAAGACTCTCCTGTGTCTTTGCATTTTTAAACTTTTTATTCTGACATAATTTCAGATGTAAAAAAAAGAACTGCAAAGATAGTACAGTAGGTTTCCATATGCCTTGACCCAGCTTGGCCTCCGTAACATCAGCCTCTTATGTAACCATAGTAGAATCTTCGAAACTAAGAACGTAACGGCAATTAAACCCTGTAACTGAACTGTAGACTTTATTAGGAGTGCAGCAGTTTTTCCACAAACAGTGGTCTTCTGTTCCAGGATCCATTTAGCCATCATAGCTCCTTAGTCTCCTCCCATCTGTGACCATTTCCCAGACTTTCCTTTCTTTCATAAATAATTTTTAATTACGTCCATGAAGCTCACAAACTTAAGAAAATTACTAACTAGTTCTAACAGTTTTAGATGACTTAGGACTTTCATCATATCTGATCATGTCACCTGTGAAAAAACAGTTTTGCTTTTTCCTCTCCCGTCTTTATGTCTGTCATTTTTTTTCTTGACTTATTTCACTGGTTACCCTCTCTCGTCAATGTTGGTAGGAGTGGAAAGAATAGATATCCTTGCCATGTTCCCATCTTACAGGAGAATCATCCAGCCTCCTGCCATTAGGTGTGATGTTAGCTGTGAGTTTTTCATAGGTGCCCTTTGGTTTATTGAGGAAGTTCTCTACCAGTCTTCATTTGCTGAGAGTTTTTTAAATGGATCAGTTTTCAAAATTAGTGAGTTGAATTTCACCATGAATGAGTTGGATGCTTTTTCCTCAGCTCTTGAGATGATGGCATGGTTTCTCTCTTTACTCTGCTAATGTGACTTACAATTGATTTTTAGATGTTAAAATAATCTTGAATTCCTGGAGTAAACTCATTTGATCATGATTGTATTATATATCTTTTTTTTTTGAGACGGAGTTTCGCTCTTGTTACCCAGGCTGGAGTGCAATGGCGCGATCTTGGCTCACCGCAACCTCAGCCTCCTAGGTTCAGGCAATTCTCCTACCTCAGCCTCCTGAGTAGCTGGGATTACAGGCACGCACCACCATGCCCAGCTAATTTTTTGCATTTTTAGTAGAGACGGGGTTTCACCATGTTGACCAAGATGGTCTCGCTCTCTTGACCTTGTGATCCACCCGCCTCAGCCTCCCAACGTGCTGGGATTACAGGTGTGAGCCACTGTGCCCGGCGATTGTATTATATTTCTTACACATTACTGGATTTGATTTGTGAAGGACTTTTGTTTCTGTTCAATAATGATATTGGGCTATAATTTTTTCCTCTTTCATTATTCTCCAGCTTTGATGTAGGTTTATGCTGGACTCATAAAAATGTGTTGAGATTTGTCACCTCTTCCTCTCTTCTCTGAAAGAATCTGTAAAATTGGTCTTAGTTATTTCTCAAATATTTGGTAGAATTTACCAGTGAAGCCTTCAGAGCCTGGAGTTTTCTTTTGGGGAGGTTTTTAATTACAGATGCAATTTAAACAACAAATAGGGGCTGTTCACATTTTCTATTTATATTTCACAATATTTCTATTTATATTGTGTCTATCATAGTGTTTTGTATTTCCAGGAATTTATCGGTTTTCTCTGTTACTGAATTTGTGGCATAATGAGGTTCACAATATCCCTTTACTCACCCCTAGTGTCATTAGGATCTATAAATCTCTCCTTTTAAAAAGAAATTCTGATATTAGTATTTCATGTTTCCTTCCTTTTTGTTTGTTTGGGTCCGGATCAGTCATGCTGGATATTATACTTTTTCTTTTTTCTTGTTTTGAGATGGTGTTTCGCTCTGTCACCCTGGCTGCAGCTCCTGCCTACCAGATTCAAGTGATTCTCCTGCCTCAGCCTCTCGAGTAGCTGGGATTACAGGCACGCACCACCACGCCCAGCTAATTCTTGTATTTTTAGTAGAGATGGTTTTTCACCATGTTGGCAGGCTAGTCTTGAACTCCTGACCTCAGGTGAGCTACCTGTCTCAGCCTCCCAAAGTGCTGAGTAGATACCATGGTTTTCTATTGCTACGTAACCAATTACCCCAGAATGTAATGGCTTCAGGTAACAATGACTTGTTACTTCTCACACTTCCATAGGTGGACTGGGCATCTCTTCTGCTGGTTTCCTCCGGGCTCACCTGCATGGTGGGCCCACTCTGTGGGAAGGTTCACAGGACTAGACCGTCCAGGTTGGTCCCACTCACAGGTTTAGCCCTTTTCACGTCCTCTGTAGCCTTCATCCTCTTGTGGGTTAGATGCTCTTTCTTACATGGCAGTCTCAAGAAAGAATCCAAAAGGGCAAAGGCATTCCAAGGCCAGCGGAGGCCCAGGCTCTGAACGCACACAGCATCACTTCTGCCACACTCTGTTGCTGACCCAGGCAAAGTCACAAGGCCCCCTCAGGTAATAGAGCTGAGAAAAGTCAAAATTTCATTGCAAAGCATCATGCCTTTTTCAAAGGAAGAATCTGTGGCCATGAAACAATTTATCACGTTCCACAATCGGGCCACAAAATGTTTATTTTCTCCAACATACCCCATGTTCTTTCTCCCATCCCAGTATGGCTAAAAGTCTTGTCCCAGTTAGGGGATTTGGCTCCAAATCCATGGTGCCATGATCACCATCATGTCCATTTGGACACGTACACATGGCTTCTTGATCCAGAAATCTGTGAACTAAAAAGCCATGTTACCCCACAACAGGGCCAGGATGACCACAACAGTCACCTCCATCTAAAAGGGGAGGAACATGAGGCACAGTGGAATCACTGGTTTCAAGCTCCAGACGGGCCCAGGTAGTCAGATCCCCCTACTCTAGAGGAAGAAGATATTCCTTGATTAAGGCACAGTTCTGCTCTCAGGAAGGGCTTCCTAGTCCTTTCTTCTCTCCATTGTTCTGTTATTTAAGGGTCCTTTCTTTTCCACCAGAAATGGCCCAAGTTTGAAGATGAGCATCTTTGTCTGTTTCCAGCCCATAGGAAGCTGGAGGCTCAGAAGTGTCTTTTAATTTTGAATGATATCAGCCCCTTTTAGTGAAAGCTGGTGGTGCTCTTACTAAGACATTTTTCTCAAAACTTCCATGAGTCTCCTATGAATCTTATTGGGGCTTGAGGTTTCTCTAGGACCCCCCAAAATAACCGTAATTTTTTTCAAGACAAGACCCCTCTTCACTTTGGATATGTCAGAGTCCTAAGAGACAGTGCCCCTTCCATGGGTTCTTAGAAGCCCCTTGCCCCTTATTGAGAGGGTCCCTGAGGCACTAGCTTTGGTGTTTCTGAAGCCTCAGCAAAGGATCCCATGAGCAGACCCCCAAATCAGTCCTTACTCTGAGGCCATTTCTTCCATTAGGGATATTTTGCTGACTGTTAAAACCAAAATCGAGAAATCCTTTTGTTTTTCAACCAGCTGGTGCTGATGCTTTTCTGTTCTGCAAACTGAATGGAGTTTTGGTTTCTAGCCCATCTGTCTCTTCCTGTCTCTTTTCCTAATTGGCACTTTCAGTACTCTACTTAGAGTTTTCATCCACATTTACACATTCTTTGGGTACGTGTTCTGTTTTCCAGGTTACCGCTGGCGACAGTCCTGCTGGTGGCTCTGTCCCTGCTTTGTTCAGGTCGCTCTTCCCCAGTTTCCCACAGTCCCCTCCTCCTGGCTCTTCCAGTGCATCCTCAGCACCTTTCCAGCCTCCACCTGCTGCCCGCTTCAAAAACGAGGCCACAGTTTCAGGTTCGTGTTAGAGCAGCGCCCCACTCCATTCCAGTGATGCTGATACCTAACAAACCACCATGTGCATAAATGGCGATGCTTTGCTATTTCTTCCACTTCTTTGGTTGGCTGGGCAGCTCCTTACTCATGCGGTGCCTTCAGCTGGAGGGTTTGCTGGGTGGGAGGGTCTGGGATGGCCTGGTTCACCTGTCCAGGTGCTGCTTGCTGCCCATGGGGGCCCCACAGTTCCCTCCTGTATAGTTTCCATTGCCTGGGAGGCTTCCTCACGTGCTGGCCTCAGGGTTGTGCATCAGGAGGGTGGAGATGAGGTGTGTTGGCGGGAGCTGGGCCCTTGAGCTCACACAGCTTCACTTCTGCCAGGTCCTACCATTATTCAAAGCAAGCTACAGGGCAGACACCTCCACAGGAAGGGGACCTAGTCTCCACAACAGTTATGGCAAAGTCACCTGCAAAGGGAGTATGAGAAGACTTTTCGAGATAATCTTAGGACGCTGTCTATCACACCAGGTGTTGATTAACTTCATGGTTCTTTCTGGGTCTGGCTTGAACCTCAGTGTCCCTATTCTTTGTAGCCACGGCTTCACGCACAGGGTGCTCACAAGGGATGTCACTTCTAAAGGATGCCCTCTCTCCTGTATAAGGCTCAGAGCGGTGTAAAATTTTAAGATATAATTCTCCAAGGGAACTGCCAAAGCCTTTTCCCTTGGGATTTCGTGCCTCGGCGCCACCACAGAGTAGAGTCATTTTGAGGAGCAAAGCATGTGCTTGTCTTACACACAGCAGCTGCCCCTGGACCAGGGTTCCTGGGGATCAGCAGGCATCGCACAAGGGTGTCCCACCGTCACTGCCTCCACTGTCTCACTCCCACCGCTGACCTCACTCTCTCCCATTTCCAAGCACCTACCTCCCTTTCTCCTCCCTGCTTTCTCCCTTCCCTCTTCTTAAGGGAGCTCCTGGAAACCTAATCGTAGCAGTCTTTCATGGGGTCCGTCCTAGAGTGGGCGGCAGAGCCTGAGGAAGGAGGCCGTTTGGAGTGTCCTGGGCTCCTTCGGCCTCGAGGCCATCCTCCTCGCTGCTGTGTAGTCCCAGGTGGCCTGGGCTCATGGAACCAGCTGGAGAGGCTCCACATCAGTCCCTGGGGCGGCCCACACCCCATCCTGGCACTCCTGCAGTGCCCGCCGGCTCAGTGTGTTCCTGGGGGGTCCTGGTCTTGCTCTCTCCAGGAGGTGGGCACGTTGCCAGCACTGAGCCCTGGGTGTTTCCAAAGGTGGGAGAGAGGCAAGAAGGCAGCACTGGCCTGGGCCTCCCTGGAGACTGCCCAGCCCACACAGCATCCAGGGCTCTGCAGGGACCCCGCCCCAAAGTGGGATGAGATGCACAAGGCTTTCTGATGGATGGTTCTTTCATTCCCTCAGCTCCTCTTTCTTCAAATCGCCTTTAACCTCACTTGGAATGCCAGTCTTCGCTAGATTGGCCCAGAGCCCAGCACCCTCGCACCCACTCAGAGATGTCGGCACTGCGGAGCCAGGAGTTGGTCTTCACAGCTGTGGGTGAGCTCTGGTGTGGGCTTTTGTGGTCCCTGGGCCCCACGGATCCTACTCGCCCAGAGCAGGGGCTGCCTACATCAAAAGCATGTAAGCCACAGTCATGACCAGAAAGAGACCACTCCAGAGAAGCATGCGGCCTCCGCTCCTTCCCCAGGCCAACTCTGGGGCACCTCAAACGTGCTCCTACAGGCTGACCCCTGCAGCCCACTGACTGGGGGCATGACGCAGCCATGGCTGGAGGGCCAGGGCTGGGGCTGGTCCCTGCGTCCCTGGGAGTCAGAGGCAGCGTCCTGCAGCCTAGCCACCGCAGTGTGCAAGCTGCGACCAAAGCCTGGGTGTTTCTTCAAAAACATCGATGTCAGACAGGACAGAATGTTGTGAGGATGTTCCAGATGAAAGAAGACTCAAGAGGCACGGCAATTAACTGCAGTGGACTGAACCCCGGACTAGAAGGAAAAAATGGGGAGGAGGGATGTCACTGGGTTAATTGACAAAACAGGAATGTGAATGACAGAGCACCGAGTGTGCATTACACCTCCAGAGCTGGTAACCGCACGAGGCTGTGTCCATGACGCTTTACCCTCAGAAAGTACATGGGGATGACAAGCCACAGTGTGTTCACCTCCCCCCACAGTGGCTCAGAAAATACACAGACATGGGCAGAGAAGTCCACGAGGACACCGTAACAAATCTGGGTGCAGGGTCGGTGGGTGTTTGCAGTACTGTTTTTATTATTGCAGTGTTTCTGTAAGCTTGGAATTATTTCCAAATAAGACTCAATGGTTTTAGTTTTACTAAACGGTTATGTTTCCTGGGGTCCGGACATCTGAAGTGCTCCCTGGCAAGCTACCCTGTAGGTCCTTGAGGCCTGTGGAGTTTCAGATGGCCACACCGCAGAGCGGCCACACCTCAGGGCAGCCCCTCCGCAGGGGACTCAGAGCCTTGGCCTGGGCGGGTGGCTGCAGAGCCACCCCAAGACCCAAGACGGAGGAGGGGAGGCAGCCCGCAGATGGTCCCCAGGACCCCTGCTGCGATCGTGTGTGCACTGGGGGGGGGGACACCGCATGCAGGGATGTCCACGGATCTGCAGACTGCGTGAGCTCCTTCCCTAGAAGCCGTGCATTCGCCATCCATGTGTAGACACTCGCCTCTTCATTTCTGTTTTCCTGGCAAGGTGGAGTCTGCTATTGAACAGAGTGGGGCACAGCACTTCCTTAAGTGTTTGGAACCGGGGCAGCTGAAGACCTGTTGTCTCTCCCCATTGGCTCCAGAGCCCTCCGATGCCCTTAACGTTTGGATTGATACTCCTCGTTGGGCCTGTCTTCAATTTGGTTTCAGGCACTTTCCAATAAGTGCATGAAGTGCTCTGGGGCTGAGGAGAGGCACTAAAGAAATCAATATGTGTTCATCATCATCGTGGCAGTTACGAGGCTGGCCGTCCCCCGGGTCGGCCCACAGAGGGGCCTGCTCACCCAGGCTGCCCTGCTGGTTTTGTGTTTCCCCATGGATGGCCGACCAGTCTCAATAATGATCAATATCACTTTATCAATGCATCACTATTAAGCAGGATGCTTTAGCCGCCTCACATTCCTGTCTTGGAAGAGTGCCTTCCAGACATTGAGATTTACAGTCCAGGGCTGCATATTCATTCCCTTTCTGGGCTCCCAGGCAGGAGGCCCCGGGAAGCAGCCCTGCCTTCTAGGAGTTTGTAGTCTGGTGGGGCAGGGGGTAGAACTGGGTGGGGAAAGGCAGGGGAAGGGAGGGATCATGAGCAGGTCCTGCCACTACAGACCTGGCTTTGGTTTTTAGACGTTTATGCCAGTCTTACTCTGGATATTTTTTGACTTGTTTTGAGGAAGGAGGGTGACAGGAGCTTGAAGAAGCATCCTCGAGTTCATGCGCAAACACCAGGGTAGGCGTTATACTCGGACAGCTTCAACAATTTGTGAAACTCGTGCCTGTGTGAATGCTGTTCAGTTTGTGGAAATTCACAGTAATCCCAAGACTCCGGCAGAGCCGATGGTGGCCTCCCCGCTGTAGAGGACAAGGGGCCTCTGGGCCCACAGAGCAGCAGGGGTTGAGCAGGGCAGAGCTCACTCCTGGCTGGGTGGCCTCCTATGACAGCCTGGCTCTGTCTTCTGGAGTCAGGGGTTGGACAGGGCCGCAGTCAAGGTGATTCGTGGCCTGCCAGCTGCCCCTACCCCTCACGGGCAGCACTGCTGGGAAAACGGACCTGTTTCCTTTTTCCCTCTGCCATTTGCCCCAGCATGGGAGGGCATTCAGGGTGGGAGGCTGAGACGGATTTCTGTCCTCGCTCTCTTTCCTTCAAGTCTTCAGAAAGTTCCTCCCACGTTTTTAACAGAGTTTGGATAGATTTGATGCATAGTCCTCCAGCCCCTGGGACCCAGCATCCCCCTTTGTATTTTTAAGAGCCCTCTAAGGAAAATAAGTAAGTCTCCCTGCCCCTGCCTTTCTGGAGGCGATACTGAGCCCCAGAGCAAGTGTGTGGCTTGCCCAAAATTGCCAAGTGGCTCCTGGCTTGCCGTTTCCCCCAGCCAGGCCCTGAGAAGCCCCTTCCCAGGGCTCCCTCATGGGACTGTCTGTCTCTGGGCTAAGAAAGCTCACTCACCGGGGTAGCGGGCGCTGCCCTTGGAAGGGCTGTACGTGTGCGTGAAAGAGCTGCGGCCCTCTAGCAGCCGGCCCGGGCTTCTCCGCCATCTCTCCTGGGGCAGCTAAACCCTCAACCCCCACTGGAGCCTCCTCTCACTCTGCGCTGCCACTGCCCTGGTCCATGCCGGGTCTCCCATCAGGACCCTGCCCCCTCCTCCTGGGGCTGACCATCTGCGGTCCCACCCCCAGAAGCCGGTGCCCACACAGGTCTCCAGGAGCACAGGGAGTGCATGCTTGCTCTTTAAAATCCACCAGGGGCTTCCAACCAAGCCGCAGCCCGAGCGGGGGTGACAGGCGCCCTGGACATCCCACTCCCTTATCCCCATCCCCACGGCCCTGTCCCCTGGGCCTGGAAAGTGTCACAGGAATGTCCTTCTCTTCTGAGGGGAGCTTCCTCCTAGAGACACCTCAAATTGGACAGTGTTGGGAAGGTCACCGGGCGGGGGCAGGAGCCTGTGATTCCAGTAAACACCTCGCTTGAAGGGGCTTTGTGGAGACAAAGGAGGCTTCTCCTGGCCATGTGGGCCTTTTGAGAAACAGGCCCTGCCCCGCAAATCATTGTTCCGATCCTGGTGGCAGCAGATGCACCCCACAGCCGCTGCGAGCTGCTCACTTGACCTGTGACCTCTGACTTCGTGTGAGTGAGCATGGACCACGGTCTGCGGCTTCGGAAGGACCTGGTTATGGGATGCTATTGACGAGGCATTTATAAATATTTAATCTTCACATTAAAAATATGGGACAGAAAACCATTAGTTGCCGCCAGTAAAAAGGTTCTCTCTGCTGATTGTTGGGGCAAAAGAAGATCAGGGTAGATTTTGATCAGACTAAATGACAGAACCATATGTTGAAAAAAATGTAAATACGTGTTGTTTCCAAGGCAGTCATAGCTCAGACCTGTGGTCAAGGATCTAAAACCAGCCTGTCGATTCCACAGAATCTGTGCAAAGTACAGACCACTCATACAAAACAGAATGGATGGTTTATTTACACCCAGTGCCATTAAGAATGGCGGAGAAAAGTTCAGCCCAGGATAGGAAGCTTAAATCTTTATTTTTTCCCTTCCCCGTCTCAAAAGAATGGATTCCTTGCATTGTAAATTATCCAGCCCTTGTCCTTCGGTTGGCAGCTACTTCAGGCTGGTACAGACATTGCATAATCTTAAATATTGATTCTTGTTAGACAAAAAAAAAAGGAAAGGAAAAAATAGTCTGAGAGCACTGAGCTCCCTGGTCTGCATGTCCAGGAAGTCGCCCTGGCCATAGCTCACTTCCGATGGCCTCTGGCCTCCTGATAGCGAGATCCATTCCGATTAGAAAAGTTCTAGGAGAAAAAGCAATGGTTAGGATCTCCTCTCCATCACAGCAACCACGGGATCGACTTCTGCCTAAGTGTGAGTCCTCAAGTGCCCCCAGAGCTTTCTGGGCAGGGCAAACCCAAAATGATGCAAAGCCCGTCATCCCCTATCTGTCACTCCCCCACTTTGGGCAGTGCTCCCTGCTCCACCAAGGCCTCTCCACACTGGGTGATGGGTGCGCACCCCTGCCGAGGGTGGAGGGCTTCCCACTGATGCTCCTTCCCCTTTGTCACGAAGACAGTGTGGGGCAGAACTGGAAGTGCTGCCGTTGTCCATTCCACATGCCCAAGAATTGATGCCTTCATAGCAGGAAAATTATTTTCATTAAAGCCAAACTGTAGGTGTGATGTTGACAGCTCTATATCGAGTCCCCGGTCACCGAGATAATTAAGGCTTGGCTTTTAGAAGAACGGAGAGAATGGCCTTTGTGTAAATCCACTAGTGTTAAAAAAGGAGCCACTTCTCCCTCCTGATGTACAGACCACTTAGTGCTGGTGGAGGATGACGGCCAATGTCGCAAACAGAACCTGCGGCCGTTTCCCAGGTTCCCCGTTCCAGAGGCACGATGCCACCTCTGTGACTAAATGCAGAAGGAAACTGGAACCATAAAGTGTCTTCAGTTAGCAACTTGTGCTACAACTTCATGAAACACAATTAATTTTTCTAGTCCTTTGTGGCTACAGTCGTCATTATTTAGTATCTAACCAGTCAACTTTGGTTACCTGCCAGTAGCATCCATGGGAAAGAGACCTGTTGACTGATTTCTTCAGTTTTGTTTTGAAAAGGTCTTCCCTGAAAATTGTTTCTAGTTACTCCAACTGTCAGTTGAACTACCAGAACTACTGGGAAAAACTAAGATTGTGTGCAAAACAGAGATCACGTGTTGGAAATGGTGCGAGGTGCTTCTCATTTAATGCTGATTCTTTTTCCCACTGGTTTCTTCTTGCTGTGTGTTCTGCAGGTCTTGGAAGAAACCATCACACCGAGGTCATATCTGAGCACAGCTTGGAAGCTCCTGTGTTTGCAGGTAAGTGATTGATTAACGTTTGTTTGGCTAAAAGAAAGCAACAAAGCAGGGCCTCAGACTGTGAAGTTGTAATAGTAAAAGCCTGTTCCCAGTGACCGATCACTGCTGACCACACTCTGCAGGCCTCCTGCTCAAACTGGACATGCCCCATGGAATCTCCAGCTGGTATTTGAAGCCACTGGGTTGCCAGGGTAGAAAGGGGCCAGTTCCACAGCAAGCCTCAAAGCCTGGCACAAAACCTAATGATTTCGCCCAGTGCCCTGCCAGACCCAGTGGGCTATTTCTGAAGTTTAACTCAACCTACAGAGAAGGCAAATGACTGTTAGATGGCGTAGCATATCCACATTGTGCAAATCGATGGCTTGCTCTCTGTTCTTTAAAGCGGGTCCCCAGAACCTCTGCTATGGTCTGCATGTGTGTCCCCCACCAGCCCCAAATTCATATGTTGAAACCCTCACCCCTAAAGTGATGGCATTAAGAGATGGGCCCTTTTAGGAGGTGATTAGGTCATGAGGGTGGAGCCTCCATGAAGGAGATCAGTGCCCTTATGAAAGAGGCCTCAGAGAGCTGCCTTGTCCCTCCCACCCCGGGAGGATGTAGCAGGAACGTGTCATCTGCAAACCAGGCAGAGGGCAGATACCAGATCTGCTGGTGCCTTGATCTTGGACTTCCCGGCCTTAGAACTATGAAAAGTACCATTCTGTTGTTTCCAGGCTACCCAGCCCATGGGATTCTGTTGTTTCCAGGCTACCCAGCCCATGGGATTTTGTGATAGGAGCCCCGACAGCCTAAGACAGCCTCTTCGGGCAAAGGCTGTTTGGGGTAGTAGCAGCCACAGTTCTGGATGTCAGACTGATAGTTCGTGTATTTATGATCAAAGTGAGGTAATGTGTTCTCTTTCCTGGTCCACAAGGGGGGATAGTATTAAGGGCAAGGCCTTCCCAGCGCCATGCCCCCTTCCCACCTCTCTCCATCCAGGAGATTTAATGATTTATGTTTAAATTTCACCAGCGCGGAAAGAAACTGAGAGTCAGTCACCCCAGCAGAAGTTCTAAGGAACTCCTTTCATTGGCCCGGGGTCTTAGAGAAGGCGGGGGTTCCTCCTAGGTTAAAAGTCCCCTTCTTCAAACCCCTTCTGACTCCATGCTTGGGTCCCTTCCATGAACACTCCCCTCATGGAAGCCATCTTTCTCTCTCCTGGATCTTCCCTCTGGGGTCCCCTTCCAGGCTCTCTCGTGGAAGCCTGTCTTCCCCTCCTAAACTCCATCTCTCTCTGTTCCCTTCCACTCAGTGTGGAAGCTGCTTTCCTCTCCTGGATTCCATCTTTCTGGATTCTCTCACTCAGTGTGAGAGTTAGCTGTGTCTCTCTCCTCCGGTTTCTCTCTCTCAATAATTCACTTTCTACAAACACTTTTGAGTCTGGCATTTACTGTGTACTGCGCCGTGGTCCCCTCTCTCATTCTTGTGAGGGCAGGAGGCCAGGAACCTGGAGAAACATCCTCTCAGGAGAGCTAAGGGCACCCTGAACCCCTGAACCCCCATATAACAAAAGCCTCTATTTCCCACCATGGCCCTCCCCACAGCCTAGCTCCAGTCCCCACCCCAGTGAGTCTAAATGCATGAACTTCTGCCAGACAGAGTTCTGACTAGGGGCTAGCCTTTAGCTTCTGCTCTCTTATTTCTCAGCCTTGAAAATCAGAATCAGCATTCCTCCTAGGGTTCCGAGCGCCTCGCCTTCTATCTCTGCGATCTGCCTCCTCCTGAACCCGCCAGCCCCGGAGCCACAGCAGGGGTGCCTTCGGCTCTCATTAAGCAGGTTTCCCTCCCATCTCCGCTATTCCTAAAGGTACCATTCAGTGGCCTCTAATGCTCGGACCATCCCTGAGCTTTTATATAAAGAAGAAAAATCGTATCAGCAGCTTTCCAGTGTTTGTGTTTTCTGAGATCTGTTTTCTATGCTTGTTCCTTATCTCTGTCTCCTCAACTTTGAGTTCCTCCAGTCACCCTGGCGGGAGGCCGGCCGTTACTAGTGATTTACAGTACCCGCGCTTCAGCAGTTGCTCTGTGACTTCCTCGTTAGAAACTTATTTTTGTCAAGGAGATGCTTTAGCTGCCTGTAAAAACTGCCTTTGGAATCAAAATTCCTCTGAAACTCACACAAACGCTTCATTTAATTTCTTTGCTTCTCTGTCTCTTAGTTTCCCCACATGGATTAGACCTCAATAGAAGATCGCCTCAAGCCACCCAACAGCACCAGAGAGCTCAGTGCCCGCCAGCTCCTCCCATGAGCACAGCACTTTACAGTTTACAAGCCTCTCCTTCTCTTGGCTGCAGCCCTCCGGGGCGGGTGGTGATGTCCTCATCGTAGATGAGAAGTCTCCCAGTCAGTATTCCCTAAGGTCTCTCTGCTCTTCTGAGGGCTACTAGACTCTGACCCAGTCCCCACGTCCTCTGCAGTCTGTGAGGCAGCTGTCCTGGCTCTTCAGAAGGGATGGACCTGGGGCCGGTCACTCTGAGGAGCAGAAAAGAGGGGCTGAAGGGACTGAACAGCCTGGTTGCCCAGGGTACCCAGGGGAGAGGATGGCTCTGGCAGGTCTTTCTCCTTTCCAAGGCCCTGGGCAGCCCTCTACAGTGTGGCTCACTACGCCCTGAATGTCTTCCCGCCACAGGGAGGGGTCCCTAGAGGCTGGGCTGGCCCGATGCATCTTTAAAGCTTTCCTCTCTCACCCACATTGATGGGAGATGCTGCCGGCTCACCCTGCATTGAATGATGGTCACCCCCACCCTGCATCTCCCAGGAAGCCAGCACCCCGTCCCTTCTGGGGCGGGCACCCCCTCCACTGTGCTCAGAGCCCTGTTCCTGTCTACTCCCTGACATGGAGTGATGAGGACTAGCCTTTCCCAGAGGCACTGCCACACTGTGGGGTCCTGTGCCTGCTACTGCCACTGCCTCCCCAAGGCCATCACAGCTTGTATCCCACCCTCCTGCTGGGCCAACCAGGATGAGACTCAGCCACACAGAGACGGCCCCTTCCCTGGCCAGCTGTGAGCCCCTGGGGCTGGAACCTTCCTGTGCCCCCAAGAGGCCTCTGTGTACCAGGCACAGCCTAGAAAGGTCCAGCCTTGGGGCTCTACTGCATCCCTGCCTGGAGCCCAGGCATCGCCACGTGGTGGCCTTGCAGGCCCTGAGCACTCTGGTCCGTGCTGCCCACAGCCACTGTGTGGCCAGAAGAGGCCAGAGAGGCTGGGTCGGTGTGGCCACCAGGGCCACTGGATTCCTTGAGGCTCTTCTTTAAGGCTGTCCTGGCCCCACTGGACAGGACCAGGCTAACGCCGGCTGGGAAGAACTCAGCGCAATGCCCTTGCCCTGGCCTCTGTTATCTCTGCACCCTGTAGCCTGAGTCCCACCCTGTCAGCCCCGACCCCACACAGAAGCAGCTGCCTTGATGTTAGAAAGTAGATTCTGGTGCCTGGGTCTTGGCTTCACCTGGGGCACCAGTGGGACCTGCACTTGCCAGGGTGGAGGAACTTTTCCAAAAACTGGTACTAGACAGAGGCAAGGAGGCCACCACTCAAAGGCCACACCGGGGAAGGGTCAGGTACTGAGCGTTGTGTGCCTGAGCCCAGTGACCCCGGAAGGCCCAGGATACTTTGTCCACTGGTGCTCAGGGCCATCTGCACAGGCCCCAGCTTGCCTTGAGATCTGGAATATCCTTGGCTGCAGGAGAGCATGGACACCATCGTTCACTCCATTTTTCTCAGAAGCGTGGCCAGCAGGGCAAGCGGTGGGCTTGGATCTGAGCAATAACAGGAACGTTTGCCTCCTCCTCTGCCAGGGCCACCCCTGGCTCACAGGGCTAGCAGGGAGTGGCAGTGGGCAGCTTGGATTTGGGCCAAAACCAATTGTGCTCCCCACCCAGCTCCTGTGTTGAAGGCAGGGTTACCTTTTCTTTCCATGGGTATTTACATGCTGTGTTTACTCTGAGGAAGAGAAAACCAGCATCACCCTATGGAGTCAGCTTACGAGGTGAACATCAGAGATGCAAGTTCTTTTCCAGCCAGCAAACAAGGCCAACATCGAGCATAGTGGACAGGGTGGCCTCGCCCAGGTAGGAAGCTCTGTGAATGGAGGGGCCCAGTGAGGCTTCCCGGGATTTGCTCTGGGGCACGTTAGTGGTGAGACCCTGCTTGCTGGTGCTCAGCCCAGTGCTACAGCATTCTTGGTCTTTTTTCTTGTGAGCTATGTCTCCTCTACCTACTGATAAGCCCTTTTCCAATGCAGACATTGTGAACATTTTATCTTAGTCTGTGGCATGTCTTTTTTTTTTTAATTAAAAAAACTTTTTTGATATGGGCTCTCACTGTTGCCCAGGCTAGAGTGCAGTGGTGCGATCTGGCTCATTGCATCCTTGACCTCTGGGCTGAAGCAATCCTCCCACCTCACCCTCCTGAATAGCTGGGACCACAGGCATGCACCATCACACCTTGCTAATTTTTGTAGAGATGGGTTTTGCCATGTTGACCTGGATGGTCTCAAGCTCCTAGGCGCAAGCTATTTGTCTGCCTCGGCCTCCCAAAGTGCTGGGATTATGGGTGTAAGTCGCTACACCGAGCCATAAGTGTGTTGTTTTGCGTTCTTTATGGTGTCCTTTGATGAGCAGAATTTTTAAGTTTTCATGAAGTGCAGTTTATCAGTTTTTTTCATTGTTACTGCTTTTTATGTCCTGCTCAAGAAGTCTTTGCCTACCCCAAGTCTATAGAGATGGTTTCCTGTGTGTTTTAGGGCTGGTTTCCTGTGTGTTTTAGAGATGGTTTCCTGTGTGGTTTTTTTTCAGAAGCAGTATAGTTTTAGCTTTTCTGTTTGGATTGATTATACATCTCAAATTATTTTTTTAGTAGTGTGATAATATGGTTTGGCTGTGTCCCCACCCAAATCTCACATCTTGAATTCCCACTTGTGGGAGGGACCTGGTAGGAGGTAACTGAATCATGGGGGCGGGTCTTGCCCATGGGGTTCTCATGACAGTGAATTAGTCTCACGGGATCTGATGGTTTTTAAAATGGGAGTATTCCTGCACAGTCTCTCTTCTCTTGTCTGCCACCATGTAAGATGTGCCTTTCACCTTCCACCCTGATCGTGAGGCCTCCCTAGCCATGTGAAACTGTGAGTTTATTAAACCTCTTTCTTTTGTAAGTTGCCCAGTCTTGGGTATGTCTTTATCAGTAGTGTGAAAACGGATTAATACATGCAACATAAGGATCAAAGATTTTTTTCCATATGGATGTCAGTTGTTTTAGAAAATACTTTCTTTTTCCATAGAATTGCATTGATACCTTTCTGGACTGCTTATTCTGTTCCAGTGATCTGTCTCTCTAGCCTTATACCAGTACCACACTGTCTTAATTACCATTGCTTTTTAGCAAACACAGGATTCTTGGGATTTTCTGTTTCATCATGTGTCTGTTTTGGCAAGTTGTGTTTTACAAGAATTTGTTCATTTTTTTCTGTGTTGTCAAATTTCTTAGCGTGTGTATCTTCTCAATGTCCTCTTACCATCCTTTCAATGTTCATCAGGTCTATTGCAGTGGTACCTTTTCCTGATCGGTCTTACTAGAGATTTATCAATTCTATTCATCTTTTCAAAGAACCAGCTTTTGGCTTTTGATCCCTTCAGTGAACTTTCCACATTGACTGTCACTATGGAATGTGACACGCTCTGCTGATCCCCCAATTCACATGAGGATGGGCAGACTTAAGTGACCTCCAAGGACCTTCATTACTCAGACAGTCCCTGGCTCTGTGAGTCTATGTCTTTCTTGTTCCCTATAAAGGTCAGGATTAGGATTTGGAAGGTGACACTCTGTGGCAACTGCAGAAGGAAATCCCGGCTGCAGGCCTGGCAGAGGAGATGCCCCATGCCTGCCTCCTGACATTACTCTGCTCTGGCAGCTGTATCAGCATCTCTGTGGCCTCGGGACCTTAGCACATACTGTTCTTGCTGTGCCTGCAAGACTTGTGCTCCCACCCCAACTTTGCTTCATTAATTCCTAATCAGTCTCCAGAGTGAACCAACACATGATTTCTGGAAGAAAGCCTTTCTGCTTCTCAAACCCCCTCATTCCTGCTGCTAGCCTAGATCAAGGAAGACCTTCCAAATTCTATGTTCTCAAAGCACTAAATAGGTTTCCTGCATAGCACCTACTGCAATTGCTTTTAAGATCTTATGTAATAAATGAAGAGACTTAATATGTATCTGAATGGGGCAACTCAGTATTTCACCAATACCCCCCATACCATAAACTCTGAACAGTATCAAACTGATTCTAAAATTAGGCCTGGTGCAATGGCTTGTGCCTGTAATTCTAACACTTTGGGAGGCCAAGGTGGGAGGATTGCTTGAGCCCAGGAGTTTGAGCCCAGCCTGGGCAACATAGTGAAACTCTGTTTCTACAGAAAAATTTAAAAATGAGGCAGCCAGGAGTGGTGGCACTCACCTGTTGTCCCAGCTACTCGGGAGACTGAGGTGGGAGGATCACTTGAACCCAGGCAGTCAAGCTGCAGTGAGCCAAGATCATGCCAGTGTACTCCAGCCTGTACAACAGAGCAAGACCCTCGTATCAAAAAAAAAAGCCATGTGGAAGAGTAAATGAACAGAAATAGCTGAGAAAAGGTTAAAAGATTCTGAGAGGAAATTTGCTCTTCTAGGAATTAACATGTTTTTTAAACTACGAGAATTAACAATAAATGGAGTCTAGACAGGAATACTCTAAAAGGTCAGTAGAAGAGAATTTAAAAAAAAAAAAGAATAATGTGATATTTAAAATCAGTGGAAAAGATGAGCTGACAACTCAATATACGGTTTGGGGATAACTTGTTCCCCATTTAGAAAAAAATAAAATTAATTTTCTCCTTGTATAAAACATAAGATTAAACCCTAGAGAGATTAAAGAACACAGATTGAAACTATGAAAACCTTCAAAGTACCAAGATAAAATGTAAGATAATTTTGTTTTTTAATCTTAGGTTGGAGAATATCATCCTAAACAAAGAATAAGAAGCCATAAAGGAAAAGATTGACTTACAGATGGCTGGGGAGGGGTAGGGGCATTGCACAGGGAGAGAAACCCAAAGCAAAGTCATTGGCATGGAGATGATATTTGCAACACATAAAGACATAACCACCATCAACTCCAAAGAGCTCCTGCAAATTAACAAGCAAAAGACAACCCAATAAAAAATGGGCAAATGATATCAACAGGCAGTTCACAGAAGAAATACAGAAGCTACATACATGTGTGAGAAGATGCTAAATATATTAGTACTTAGCAAACTTAATTAAAACAGCACAGTTTTATTATTACCAATTAGATTAGCAAAAATTTTGACTGAAGGTATCCCCACTAGAGGGTTTGTCCCACAAGAAGAGTAAATGTTTGTTTTATTCATGGCTAAACTCCCCATACCCAGAACAGTGCTTGGCACCTAATAGGCACTCAGTTGATGTTTTTCATTTCTTTAAAATAAAAACATTTACAGTTTCTTTTTTGAGACAAGGTCTTCCTCTGTCATCCAAGCTGGAGTGGAGTGCTGCAATCACAGCTCACTGCTGCCTCAACCTCCCAGGCTCAAGTGATCCTCCCATCTCAGCCTCCTGAGTAGCTGGGCCCACAGGTGTGCACCACCATGCCCAGCAAGTATTTTATTTTTTGTAGAAACAGAGTCTCCCTGTGTTGCTGAGGTTGGTCTTGAACTCCTGGGCCCAAGTGATCCTCCTGCCTTATTCTCCCAAAGTGCTAGGATTATAGGCATGAGCCACCATGCCCAACTATTTCTAATTTTAACAATATTTTAGGTGTCCAGGTCAGAGGCATGAAGTACATTTACACTATTGTGTAACCACCACCTCCATGAATCTCTAGAACTCATTTCATCTTGCAAACCGAAACTCTTCCCCCATTAAACAATAACTCTCCATCCTCCCCTCCCCAGCCCCAGCAGCTCTCATTCTACTTTCTGTCTCTCTGAATTTGACCACTCCAGATACCTCATATAAGCAGACTTAGGCATATTTATCCTTTAGACAATAACTATTTTTAAATGAGGGAATGGAAGTATTTAGTACAGGTGAAGGTGGGGTGAAATAGGGATTTTCTTACATGTTGGTAAATTAAAACGTTTGACCACACCTGTCCAAATTTAAAGTATTCATTTAACAAATAAGCCAAAAACCCCACTTCAGGGGCTCTTTCCTGAAGAAACACTGATTAATGCACAAATACACATGTATGAGGGTATTCTCTATAGCACTTTTTAAATATGAACTTTTTATTGAAGTAGAAAGCACGTACTGAGCCATTCAAGAACCATAAGCATCCAGTCCCATACAACTTATGAGGTGAACCTACCTGAATCTGGAGTTCCAGCAGGCTCCCTCCGACCTCCTCCTAGTCACTATCACCCGCCTGGGTAAGCTCAACTCTGCCTTTTCACACCATTGATGAATTTTGCCTATTTTTAACTTGATATAAGGGAAATAACATAGTGTACTCTCTTTTGTGTCTGACTTCTTTTGATTGACATGATATCTGTGAGATTCATTTCATAGCAATGCATGTAATGATAGTAAATTTATTCTCATTATTTTATACATTATTCATATGTATAAATATGGCACAATTTTATTTAGACATTTTGCTACTCATGACCATGTTGGCCATGTTTCCAGTTGGTGGTTTTAAAAATAGTGCTGCCATTAACTTTGCTGTGCATGTACTTTTGTGAATATATGTACTCATTTCAGTTGGTCTTATACTTAGTAGTGGGATTCCCAAGTCATAATGTTCAGCTTTGGTAGAGGCTACCAAAGAGTTTTTTCAAGTGCCTGTACCAATTTACATTCCCACCAGCAATGTGTGAGACTTCCATAGGATCCAAATCTTTGCCAAAACATGATATTGTTTGACTTTCTCAGATAAGTATCACTTTAATCTTTTAATTTTAATTTTCCTGATGGTTAATAAAGTTTGACATCTTTAAGATGTGAATTGACTATTTGAAGATCTGATTTTCTTTATGTTTCTTCTTCAGGTTTTTGTCCATTTTTCTGTGAGACTGTCTACTTTTTTCTTAATGATATGCAAGAGTTCTTTTTATTCCAATATGAATCCTTTGTCAGATATATATCTTGAAAGTGTCTTCCCCCTCTGCAGCTTGCCTTTTCATTTTCTGAATGTATCATTTTGAAGAACAGCATTTCTTAATTTTAATGTAGTCTAATCTATCAGTGTATTTTATGGGTAAAGCTTTTTGTTTTCTGTTTATCATATCTTTGCTCATCACAAGGTTACAAAGATATTCTCCCATGTTTTCTTCTAAAAACTTTATAGTTCTGTCTTTCACATTTAGCTAGAAATCTATCTAGACTTGCTTTTCTATATGATGTGAGGTAGGGGTCAGTTTTATTTTTTAAAGAGATAAAGCCAATTGACTCAGCACCATTTGTTGACCCAGCCTCATTTTGTCATAAGTGTGGGTCTGTTTCTGGACTCTCACCCATTTTACTAGACTTTCAGGCTATCTTTGCACCACTAATATATTGTTTTAATTAGGATAGCTCTAAAATAAGGCTTGCTAGCTGATGGTCTCAGTTTTCCAGTTTTATTCTTATTTGAGATTATGTTGCTATCCTTAGCCCTTTGCATATCCCTTCAAATTTCAGAATCAGCTCATCAATCTAAACCTGCTAACATTTTATTAAGATTGTGTTTAATCTACAGGTCAATTTGGGGTAAATTTAGGTATTTACAATAATGAGTTTTCTAATCCATGGACATGGTATATCTCTCCAACTACTTAGATTGTTAAAATGTTTTTCTCAATTATGTTTTGTGGTTTTCACTGTACCAATTTTTAATAAATTCCATTTATTTCTAGATATTTAGTGTTTTGCTGACATTGTAGGAGTATCTTTTTAATGGTACCTTTAATTTTTTAATTTTCTATTTGTTACCATAGCATTTTTTAATAGCAAAGAAAATAAAATTTTCAACAAGGGACTGGTTCCATAAATATGCTTTCATATGTACAATGGATTATTCTACAGCCACTAAGAAGGATGGGGTGGATTTACATGTACTAACAGGGAACTTCATTAAATGATGTAAGTGCTAAAGGATAAGTGCTACTGGGAGAAGCATGATGAGAGTAATATAAAAATGATTGTATGATCTGTCTCATGTTTTTACAACTACATGTAGATGCCTGTCTGTCTGTAACATTGACAACCCACTGGTAATAGTGCATCTACCTGCAAGCTGAAGGGGTTTAGGCAGAGTTGGGATAAGAAAGATTAGTCATTTTCTCCAAATACATGTTCATTGCTTTTATTTTTAAAATAAATCTGAATTACAAGAACGCCAAGAAAAGTGGAGGTGGGGATTATTACCTATTTAATGCCTGTCTTTCTTCTGGCTCAGGACCTGGCCTACCACAAAGTCTTCACAAATACTCAGGATGGATGGAGCTGGGATTGAGTGACCCACTTAACCTGCATAGAGACTGTCAGGTCTAAGTCTGAAGCTCTTTTTGTATAATTATATTACTTTAATGAGTGCATATTATAAACGAACACAGGAACTGTGTCCTGTTGAGCAAAACCATGCTAGAAAATGAAAGAACTGGATTATTAATGGGCCACTATAGTGTGATATTGAGCACAGAAGCAGTGCCTTGGTCCAGGATCCTGCCTCTGTTATGTGTGTGGATCCCTGAATTAGGCTAGTGAAGCCTGAAGACCCCTTCCCCAGAACAGTGTTTTCAAGTCCACAAAATAAAATACATACAATCACAGAGAAAATTAATTATATTAAATTGCTAGCAAAACATTACAAATAAAATTTGAGATACCATCGTATACGTGCTTCTTCATTATTCATGCATTAAACAAAATCTAGGAACAGTTGAGCTAATTATTACCAGACTCTCCAAGTCACAATAACCGTAAGCAATCTGATACTGCTAAAGTGACTGTGGCTTGTGGCCGATACTCATAAGGAAATGCTGAATTTTATAGCTATTAGTGAAAATAAAGTTAAATTTTTGTTTTTCATTGAAGTTCATGGACCCTAGGTTAAGAACCTTTGCCTTGGTTGAAGACACAGTAAGGAATGCTGTTTCCCTGAAATTTTGGTTTGCAAAAGCTGGAATTCTGGGGATGCAGCAATAATCCAAGCAGACCAACCCCTCTCCCCAAGGGGCTTCCCTTCTCATGGAGAGACAGTGCAGACCTCAATTAAATAAAATCTAAACTGCATTAAGTGGTGTAAGTGCTAAGGAGAAAAATAAAATGAAAGGGAGAGGGAAAGGTATATGTGTGGTGGTTGAGGTGGGGTTTGGTTTTAGACAGGTAGGCAGGCCTGCCTCCCTGGGCTGGGGGTAAGATGTGAGTTGGGGAGCACAGCAGGTGCTTTTGCAGAAGAGAGCTCCAGGGAGAGGGAGCAGCAAGCACAGAGCCTCAGGCAGGAGCTTCTGCAGCAGCAGAGGGAGGGAGGTGTGGCAGGGCAGTGGCTGACCCTCCGTGTCCTTGTGGCCCTTGGAAGGTCTATGGAGGGGTGGGTATTTCTTTCATTTTAAAGACCTCTCTGGCTATGGTGTCAAGGCAGAGAGGGACAGAGCTCCAGGGCAAGGGCAGGAGTGAGGGGACCCGTTAGGAGGCTGCCACCATCTTCAAGGGAAGCACTGATGTGGCTCGGAGCAGGGTGGCAGGGGTAGCATTCACTGAGACTCGTGAGATCCAACTGAAAGAGACAAGTTTTAAAGAAATTTAAGAAAAAGAACTACTATGTTAAAAAATAGTGGAACTAATTATTCTGGAATGTTTAGAAAATAATGAAACTTTCTTAAAAGGCCATCTGGAAGGATTTTGCTTTTCCTTCATGTTATTTGGAAATGACCTTGGAGGAGAAGCCCTGTGTATGTGTGTTCCACAGGGGACCAAGAAAGAGCCCAGGCCAAGTCCAGGCTGGGGTGGGGGCAGGCTGTCCCACCTGGTGCCATGTGGAGCCAGGACCTTGGTGGGAGTGTGGATCTGCCTTGGTCTCGACCCAGGCAAGAATTAGAAGCCATGATCTCCACTTTGGTGGCCTGGAGATAGGGGGTCCGTAGGGGCCTACAAGACCACCTTCCCCTTCCAAGGTGTGTGGACACCAAGAAGCCCCTCCTGGGGAGCAGGTTGGTGGGGGGGCCCTTGGCCAGCTTAGGACAAAGACTTAGGAGGGCCCCAAAATCCCATGTGCCAGCCTGCAGCATGAGTCCTGGCCATGTGCTCCGGGAAACATGGTTTCCCCAGAACACCAAAATGCTTGAGAGTAATTCTTCATGAAAAATAATGTTCATTCGTTATGATCTGATAAAACCACAGGGCTTTTTAATTTTTTATAACAGCTTTATCGAGAAATAATTCACATACTATGCAGTGTACTCATTTAAAGTGTACAATTCAATGGTTTTTTTTAACATATTCACTGATATGTGCAACTACCACCACAGCCAGTTTAGAACATTTTTATCACTGCAGGAAGAAACCCATACATAGCCCTTGGCTGCCACCCCCATCACCTATGTCCTCCAGCCCTAAGCAGCTACTCCTCTACTTTCTGTGTACATAGATTTGTCTGTTCTGGGTGTTATACAGATGAAAACATGTGAGTTTCCTGGTGATTGGACTTCTTTTATTCAGCATAGTGTTTTTATGATGCATCCATGTCATAGCATGTTTCTGCATGTCATTCCTTTTATGGATGAATAATATTCTGTTGTACAGTGGATGTACAGTGTTTTAAACCATTCATGGATGGGCATGGTGGCTCACACCAGTCATCCCAGTACTTCAGGAGGCTGAGGAAGGAGGATCACTTGAGACCAGGAGTTTGAGACCAGCCTGGGAAACATAGCGAAACCCCATCTCTTTATAAAATACAAAAATTAGCCAGGTGTGATGGTGCATGCCTGTAGTCCCAGCTACTTAAGAGGCTGAGATGGGAGAATAATTTGAGCCCAGGAGGTCAAGGCTGCAGTGAGCTGTGAGCTGTGATTGTGCCACTGCACTCCAGCCTGGGAAACAGAGTGAGATACTGTCTCAAAAAAAAAAGAAAATTCATAATGGCATTTGAGTGGTTTCCACCTTTTTGCTATTAGGAATACTACTGCTGTAAATAGTTCATGTGCAAATTTTTGTGTGCATTTATGTTTTTCATTTATCTTGGGTCTATACCTAGGATTGGAAATACTGGGACATATGGTACCTCCCTGTTTAACCATTTGAGAAACTGTTGGACTATTTTCCAAAGTGGCGACACCATTTCGTGTTCTCATCAGTCGTGTGTAAGTGTTCCGATTTCTCCACATCCTCACCATCACTCGTTACTAGGACCTCAATACAGCCGTCGTCCTGGGTGCGAAGGGGTAGCTCATTGTAGTTTCAGCTTGCATTTACCTGATGACTAATGATGTTGAGCGTCTTTCTGCATGTATATTAGTCATTTGTATAACTTCTTTCAGAAAACATCTATTCAGGTCATTTTCCTATTTTTAAGCTGAGTGATTTGTCTTTATATTATTGATTTGTGTGAGTTCTTCTTATGTTCTAGATACAAGTCCCTTATCAGATAAGTGATTTGCAAATCGTTTTTCTCATTCTGTGGGTTGTATAGAGTCTTTGGAAACATAGAGGTTTTAGTTGAGGTGAAGTCTAATTTGTGTATTTTTTCTTGTGCAGCTCATGCTTTTGATATCACATCTAAGACTTGTGTCACATCCATTATCAAATCCGGGGTCATAAAGAGTTCTCTGTTTTCTTCCAAGAGTTTTTGTAGTTTTAACTCTTATGGTTAGGTCTTTGCTCCATTTTGATTTAATTTTTATATGGTGTGAAATACAAATATAATTTTGTTTTTTGCTTGTGGCTCTCCAGTTGTCCAACACAATTTGTTGAAGAGACTATTCTATTCCCATCGAATGGTCTTGGCAGTTTTGTCAAAACTCAGTTGACCGTAGATACATACGTTTACTTCTGAACTCTCAATTTTATTTCATTGATACGTCTATCCTATGCCAGTACCAGATTGTCTCAATTGCTGTTGCTTTGTAGTAAGTTTTGAAATCAAAATATGGAATTCTTCTTCGTTCTTTTTCAGGAGTGTTTTGGTTATTCCATGTCTGGTGCAATATCATATGAATTTTAGGACAAGTTTTTTTAGTTTTATAAAGAAGCCAGCTGTGATTATGATAGGGATTTAGGGATTGCATTGAATCTATTGATCAGTTTTGTGTCATTAATCTTAACAGTGTCGTCTTCCAATCCGTGAACATGAGATTTTTTAGTTGATTTAGATCTTTGATTTATTTTAACAATAAAACCACGGGACTCTTGAAAGTTCTGTTTCAGAAAAGATAGCTGTTTCAGAACAGCTATCTTTTGAGGTTGCCTATTCTTACCAACTCTTGTGAGAGCTGCTACAAAGCTCTGGGTCTCCATCCTGTCCAGAGCATTGGTGCAGCCCTAGGTAAACAAGCCCAAGGAGTCAGATGAGGGGAATTGGGCTGGGTTTTGTTCTTCTCTTTAAAAAGTCCTCCCTCCTGCAAGGCAAGTGGGTGCTCATAGCTCCAGCTCATTGCTAGGTCTTGGGTGTTCCCTCAACTTTGGTTTAACATCAGCTGTTCACTTTGTCTCTACACACTGTTCCTCTCCTTTTCAGAGCTGGGGAATCATCATATCTTAGGGTTCCCAGCCATCTGGGTTTGTCCTTTCACGTGTGCGAGAAGGGCATCATCCAGTCTTTATCATGTGTGTTTCCACTACCCTCAGCACCACTTGTTGGAAAGGCCACCCTCTGCCACTGCATTTCAGTGCCATCTTTGTTGTCAATCAGGTGACCATGTATAGGAGGTCTGTTTCTGGACTGCCTGTGCCATTAGGTTATTTGTCTGTTCTTGTTATAATACCAAAGTGTCTTAGTTATTACAGCCTCATAAGAAGTCTTGGTTTGGGTGGTTTGAATCCTCCAGCCTCTCTCTCTCTCTCTCTCTCTCTCTCTCTCTCTCTCTCTCTCTCTCTCTCAGAATTGTCTTGGCTCCTCTGGATCATTTACATTTCCATGTAAATTTTAGGATCAGCTTATCAATTTTAAGCAAAGCACCTAGTGGAATTTGATTGAGATTGCACTAAATCTGTAGGTCAGTTGAGGGAGGGAGAGTTGACATCATCTCAACAGGTAATTTTCCAATCCATGAATATGGTATATTTCTTCACTTATTAAGATTTTAAAATTTTCTCTCAGTACAATTTTGTGGTTTCCTGTGTAGACATCTTGCATTACTTTGGTAGCTTTCTTTCTAGCTATTTGATGTTTCTAATGCTATTATAAATGGCACTGAAAATTTTAAAATGGCATTCTTAAAATTCCTGTTGTAAAACTACTGTTATTGTCATAGAAATACTGTTTTATATTGACCTTGTATTCATTAATCTTGCTAAATGCATTTATTAAACGTCATACTTTGTAAAGTTATTTTTGGTTCTCTTATAATGATCATTTAAAGATATTTTCCCCCCTAATTTGTCTGGTCAGTAATTGGTTGCAGGCAGCAGAAACTTCCTCCAAGAAGTTCAGATAGAAGTGAAGATAGTATCAGGCCCCAGAGGCATGCTGAGAAAGCCAGAACAAGGAATTTGTCAGGGCTTCATGGGAACCCCCCTCCCTTGGGCTCTCTCCCCTTTGGACCATGCAGCCCAGATCTCCATACCTCTGTGTACCTCTCCTCCTTCCTGCCCACTTCCTGGTCTGGTGTCTGCTCTCTTAGCAATAAATACATCAGCCCCAGCTCAGATTCCAGGCAGCCAGGCACCAGCGCCCCTTCCATCAGGATTCAGTGTTCTAGCCCAATCTGATGGCTCTGAGTTTGTTATCTTCCGTACCTTGTTCACTGTAGCAGGAGGGCAGAGTGGTGAGACTGTGAGACAGTGAGCAGTGTTCTCTAGCACATAACTCTGCCTGTCTGTTCAGAAGAAAACTTGGAAAATATGAATGTACTGTGTAATTTTTAAGCTCTCAGATATACCTACTGTTAATTTTGCTGTAACTCTGACCAGGATTTTTTCCAAATAGATGTATATTTTTATATATTATTGACTGTCTTCTCTCAATGTAGAAGTTTACAAATTGGAATTATGTTCTATGTAAACAGTATTATATGTTTATTTTACCTAATTTTATGTCATTTGATGTTGACCATTTTATTAGATATACTTCAAGAACGTGATTTTTATGGCTTAATAGAATATATAATATTCCATTATAATGGCTATATCATAATTTAATGACCATTTCCTATTTTGAGTCATTTGGGTTCTTTCCAATCTTTTGATAAATATTGCCATAGCTAACAATCTTGGACCTGAAAGTCTTGTCTAATATCTGATTATTTCCTTCAGACTGATTCCTTGGAGTAGAATTAGTCAGTAAAAAGGATATGAATATTTTTAAGTCTCTTGTTATGTCAGACTGATTTCCAGAAGGCTTGTACCAGTTTACTCTTCTGCCGACAACTGTAAGAATCCCCTTCCTCCATCAACGGCATTGTGTATTAGCTTTTAGGAAAAATCTTTTCTAATTGAATAGGTTAAACAAATTTGTCTCATTATTTTAATTTGATATGTATTTTTAAATGAGGTTGAATATCATTTCCTAAGCTTATTCATCACTTTTATTGTTCCCTTGTGAATGGACCGTAAATTTGCCTCATTTCTTTAGGGTGTTCATTGAGTCTTATTGATTTGCAAAAGCTCATTGTATATTAAGAATGTAAACCCTTTGTTCAGATTATTACAGGCATGTTTTCTGTCTCTCCTGGTGGCACCTTCTTTACATCAGCCCCGTGTTCTGCCAGCCCCACAGTAGTAGGACAAGGCAGTAAGGATCTGGTCTATTACAGGTGGAGAAACAAGTTTTATATTTGGCTCAGCCAATGAAACCTGGATGGCTGAGCAAGCTGCACCAAGACCCTCATGTTCCGTGGCCCACCATCAGTGTGGAATATTGGGAGAGGGTGTCGCCTGCTGGGCAGGTTGGTGAGAGGCTCCTGTGCTCCCTCCTGACCCTGTGTGTCTTTTTCAGCCAACACTTCTGACATTGTTGTCACTCATTGCAAGTCCGCCCTGCTAATCCTGATGGCTCTGATTTTCCTCTTCTTCATTCCATCCTTAGCCCGTCTTCATCCTGCTGGCAGTCATGGAAGCTTTTATTGAGCCCTTGCCAGGTGCCAACTGCAGGGCTAAGCCTCTGGCTGCCTCAGTCCTTGCCTCACCTCCCTCTCACTCCTGCACCATGGGATAGGCTCAGTGTACCCTTCCCGTACTGGAGATGCTGTGTGGACCCAAGGGACCCCTAGTGTGCACAAGGACCATGGTGCACCAGCCCCATGTGTGGACCCCATGTGGATGCCAGGAATCCCATGGAGAGCACAGGGAGTCAGCAGTTCTGAGGACTCCTGGCAGCTACAAAGGCCCTGGGAGAAATGGTCTTCTGCCTCCAATTTTTGAAGCGTGGATGTGTGACATTCAGAGGCAAAGCCCCCGACACTCAGCTGAGCTGCACCAGACAAGCCAGTTTCCCCCTGTGGCCCATACAGGTGGCCTCATCTGAGTCGGGCCCTCTAAACCCTGTGGGTGACTTGGTTAGGGTCTTCTCAGGGAAGTTGACTTCTCTCCTTGCTTCCATTCAGATACCTCTCTCTCTCTCTCTCTCTCTCTCTCTCTCTCTCTCTCTCTCTCTCTCTCTCTCTCTCTCTCCTCTCTCTCTCTCTTTCTTGTTTTTTTCTTTCTATTTTTTTTTTTGAGACAGAATCTTGCTCTTCGTGCCCAGGCTGATGTGCAATGGCACTATCTCAGCTCACTGCAACCTCTGCCTCCCAGGTTTGAGCCATTTTCCTGCCTCAGCCTCCCAATTAAGTGGGATTACAGTCACCCACCACCACACCTGGCTAATGTTTTGTATTTTTAGTAGAGACAGGGTTTCACCAGGTTGGCTAGGCTCATCTTGAACTCCTGATCTCAGGTGATCTGCCTGCCTCGGCCTCCCAAAGTGCTGTGAAAACAGGCATGAGCCACCATGCCCAGCCAGCCTTTATTACTGAAGATACCTGAACCCTAAATCAGTGGCGAGAGTGTAGGGTTTGGAGACTAGAGACATCACCTGGCATCAGGCCCTGGTCCTGTCAGCCTGGTGACCCTGGCCCGTCATCTAAACTTTCTGAACCGCAGTTTCGCCACCTGGAAGTAGGGAGCCAGCCCCAGCACAGAGCTTTGTGGGAGGACAGAACAGATGATGTGGATAAAGCGCTCCGCAGATCACAGGGCAGCAAAGGTGAGTATTGCATTAGATGTGTAGAGTATTCGACTCACTTTAGCGGCTATATTTAAGAGACGGTCTCTGAGGAATCTTGAATCAGAAACAGTGTTCCCCTCCTCCTGAAGCAGCAGTGCCTGCCTCACTTTGTCCCCAGCCCTAGTCTTTCCAAGAGGGACAAAATGTCTTTCTAGATTCCCACTAAGTACGAGACACTCAGCTTCCCCACTCAGCCTTGACTGGTGCCCGATGCAGGGGTGAGGGGGTGAGGAAGGCGCAGGTTCATCCAGGGCACTCAGGAGACCCACTGGAAGGCTGGAGACTGGTGGCCTCAGATGCTTTCAAGTCTTCTCTGCAGGGGACACCACCCTGCCGTGGCCTGGGGGTCAGGGCAGGCTCTGCCAAGGAGAGCACTGGGGCTTCCACTGGATGGTGGGTGGGAGTTAGCCAGGCTTCTCTCTGCCCAGATTTCAAGGTCTTGCTTGGCACATGGGGACTGGGTGGCCCGCATGCTTCTGTGTCCTGCGTGCAGCTGTCCATGGGGTGGCGTAAGCCAACTGGGGTGGGAAGAGATGGGGGTGGAGACTCACCAAAACTGATGGCACTCCCCAGAAAATGTGTCTCTGTGGCCATCCATGGATCTGTGAGTGCAGACCTAGAAGTCATTGTGAGTTTTGCCAAGGACGATGTCCCAGGTTATAAAGCTGCCACTGGATTCAGCCTGACGGGCACTTGTTCTTGTCGCAGGTTCAGTTGGCCATACTTGGCAGGGCAGGTGGAGTCACCAGGGCTGCCTCTGTCTGCCAGGGAGCCCGGCCACGGGTTGTCCCTAGGCTAGGGGTGGGAGCGGGAGCTACGTCCACGCTCACTCCCAGCCCCGCCACGGCGGCAACTCCCTCCCTGTGAAACCTGCGGCTCTATGCTGGGACAGGACAAATGACCAAAAAATCAATTCGTAATCTGATTGGAGGTTTTTGATTTCCTCTGATGAGTTCAAATTTCATTAAAAGCAACCTTATTCCAACATAAAAGGAATCCTTGAAGGGTAAAGCAGGGGATTGTCTCACCGAGTATAAAGCATCCCGACTCTTTTGTGTGATTTATTCATGGCATTAATTGTGAGGCCAACCTGTGGTGTCCGTTGGCAGCTGCGCCGTTATCAGGGCCTGGGATCGGCCTGGTGAGCTCAAAGCACAAGGACTCACATTCAAAAATCACTCTTCGGCATATTGACACTTCAGTTATCAACAACCCTTTTTATCTGCTGGGAGGGAGATCGCAGCTCGTGGGGCTGGAATAAGCCACAAATCACTGTCGCCACCGCCTCTCTGCATTCTCTTAATTGTATGTATTCTCTGGAAAAAATGATCATCACGGCCTCTTGTCTTGATGAGAAATTGACATTTCTGAGGACTTCTTTGGGTGCGCCGAGTGAGCGAGATAAGGCGTGGGTTGTTTTAGAGGAGAGCAGCCTTTCTTCCCTTTCAGGCGCCTCTTTACCGCTCTCGTTGACCCACTTGATGAGTATGGATTTCATGAGGTCTTTTTCAGCATTTGAACTATAAAAGGTTCAGAATGACACCACCCCTTATAGACAAAAGATAACCTTGCCCTTTGAATATATTGATTCTTTATTAACTAGGCTGTTTAATGCAATGAAATGAGGCATTAGATTGAAGCCCATTTCAAGTGCTTTGAATAATCTTTAAAAGCTTGAAAGACCTTAAAAGGCGGCCTGACAATAATCGGCGTGCATTTTGGAAGAATGCAGTTCTTTCTTCTGATCTGAAACACAAGCAGGAAATAATTTCTCGGTCCCCAAGTTACAGGGCGTTGAGTACTTGTGGCACCAGCGCACAGTGGGAAGGAGGTGACTTGCCCGGCAACTGCTTGCCCCAGCCCCAGCCTCCAGCCACTTGGGAGGGAGGCTGCAGGGGAGGGGAGTGGGCAGGCTTCAGGCCTGTACCTTAATAAGCCTCTCTTTGCTGTCTCTTTAAGGCTGAAATGAGACCCTGATTGTCAGTGACAGGAGAAAAAGGTATTCACAAGTTTATGTTTTGAGTAATTGTTTCCTGTCTTGCTCAGCAGAACAAGTAATTAAGATGACATTTGTGAGTACTAATTTGGATCACACTTATGTGTATGTGTGATAAAGCTGCAAACCCAGCCTTTCATGGAGGAGAAAGTGAAAAAATACTGAGTAAAATGGGAGCATGGGAAACTCGAAGGAGCTGAACATCGTTGTGTAAATTAGAACCTCAGTGTTGATGGTAGATCTCACAGTTGACGCATTTGGCTACCAGTGTGCCACCAGCAGTGCCCGGGCCTCGTGCATGGGGGCTACTGTGCCACTCTGGTGGCAGTGAAATTGGTCATGCCCCTGTGTAGACCCTAGCTAGCTCATGCCTCTGGGTGCCCTGGGGTCTGCCCACGCTTCCAGAGCCTCTGCTGCTGCACTCACTCTCCTAAGCCTGGTTCTTGCCCAGTGGAACCCAACCATGGAGCCAAAAGGAATGTGTGTGTGGGGGGGGTCACCAGAGCACCTGTTCCCTACCTGCCAGTACGCTATTCAGAAGCAGAGGACCTGGGGCAGAAGGTCTGGAGGGAGTGCGTTACAAAGCCCCTCAGTGAGCCTTGGGATTGAGTTCTCAAAGACAAGTACCCCAACAGTGATTGTGTCACCCCAGTGCTACTGTGACCCAGAAAAATCACCCAGAGTGCAGCACTTGTCCAAGTGGTGCCTCTGGGGGTCAGGACCTCATAAGTGACAATTTGCTGAGCCTCTCTACGCAGGTTAGAGGGCGGAGGGTGGATAACTCTGTGGAAAGTTCTTCCGTGGACGGATCATTTTTATCTTGGCCAAGTTGCAGCTTTGGAACCCAGACATGCAAATGAAACCCCAGTGTAAGTTTTATGTGTGTTTAGTCCGTCATTTTAATAATCAAAACAGAGAACATCGCCAGAAGTGAAATTCACAGACAAGAAATACTTTAATTAAATATTGTGTAAAATGAACATTTTTATACAGTTAAATATCTGAAAAAATGTACAGATAAAACAATTTTATTGTAGGGTTTTTAACAGTAAAATCTACCATTTAGTGAAGCGCTCAGTCGAGACAGTGAAGTGATGTGGGTGTTGACTACTTAACCTAAAACACAAGCCAGGTGAGGGCATGGGGAAGCGGGCAGGCGTTCTCAATGCATACGTGTGAGCTCTTTTGTAGATCAAACCCTTCCTCATACGAAATAAAACGGACGCAATTTAGTTCCAAAGTGACTTCTCAGGCTTTCCCGTGTAGCTAGGCCTTGTCGACCATCACAAAGCCGGACTGTGACCTGCTGACTCCTGGGGACATTCTGTTTATTTTGTCCATAGAATGAACACTTTCTAAATTGTGTATTGTTGATTTTTTGTCAAGAAGGTATTTTAAAGAAGTCCCTCCTTTTTGTTTTAAATTCGATTTCTGCTGCAGTTTGCAAAATGTTTGCTGTGCTGTGTCTGCAAAGCATTTAGTGCAAAGGAGAAAAAAAAAACGGACACTTTTGGTCTCACTGTGGGTTTGGCAGTAAGAGGCACAATATCTGAAGGAGGCCATTCCAGTTTTACAAGTACAGACTGCTGTTGGAACTGACCACAAAAAGGTATTGTTAAAAAAAATAATTAAAAACCAGCAGTGACTTGGGGTCCTCCTGAAACCTCCCTGAATTGGAGGTAGGCCCAGGAGCGGCAGGACGCAGCAGAAATACTCCCAGAAAGGAGAGATGGGTCATGCAGCGGGCTTGTGCTTTTATCTCTGTGTGTGTGTGTGTGTGTGTGTGTGTGTGTGTGTGTGTGTGTGTGTGTGTGTTACACCATACATCTCCAAATGAAATATTTGTTAACAATTATAGTGTAAGCCTGTGATAAAATAGCACAAAGGTTCTTTAAAGAAGTCCACTTTTAAGGCATCAGAGAAGTTAATGTGGCAAACATTTTAATTAAAACATCAGAAGTAAATTTTATTTTAAACTTTAGGCCTCTGAATTTTTCCAGTAAACACAGTTCAGCTATGTGGCAAAGTCATGGGTGGCATCTAAAATGACTTTTTACATTCTACAAAAAAATAAAATAAGGACACAGCCCCAAATGGTGTCGCCTCTTCGCGGCCGCTCCACATGCACGGAATCTACTAGAATTTGTCACGGTCGGGTGGCACCGTTTTGACTATACAACAAACTTTTTTTTCAAAAGTATTTGCTCAGATAACTTAAAAATAATATAAAAATAAACAATGAATTTGACTTTTCCTCAAAATAAAAAAAAAAGGATGGAAAGTCTAAACAAGAGCATGTTTTTGAAGTACAAATGCAAAGTAAAGACTGGTTCATCTTAACGAAACGGATCAAAGAGAAAAGTTCTTGGCTAATGCTCGTCCCAGTATCACAACACCAGGCCACGATCAGAAACCAACAGAGACAAGAAAGAAGAAAAAGGAAAAGGCAGGAAAAGCAATGTACAAAATCTCAAAGATAAATACAATATTTATAATTGATATGTTACAAAATAAAGTCCCTTAGCAACTGCAAGTGTTCATGGGAAAGTGTCAAATGAAGACCATTTTATTCCTTATGAGACACATAAGGAATAAAACTTGTGTTTCTAAATTGTTTAAGTGGATCTGAAAAAAATTCAAGACAAGTGTATAAATATTTAGCTACAACTTTGGCAAAATCACAAAAGTCTACAATTTTATAACCACATACAAAACACATTAGGGAAGAAGGATCTAGAAGTCAAAAGGACAATTTCTGGTACAAGAAACATAGACCGCACAGTAGCCTAAGAATGCAATAGTATACAGTGCTAGCAAAAGTTGAAAAAATGGTGCAGCTCACATTTGCTTAACAGGACGCTCTAGCAGTGGGAGAATATTGGAACCAACAGACAGTAGCATTTTTTCTCTGTCAGTGTGCTTGTTGAAGGCAAGAGAATTCAATATCAAAGTTACAATTTCTAACTACAATAAGTTACAAAGTTTCATTTCATTAAGATGAAGTTAAGCAATGATAAGCCCTCCCTCCCCCCCGCCACCCCAGTTCTCCTAATCATATAGTCCTCCTTTTTCCAGTCTGATGGCTCATACCTCCTTGGCCCCTTTTATCACCACAAAAAAATATTTCACATTATAGAGATACACAACCATTGTGAATCTAAGCATGAGTACAGAAAAATGTTTGGAGGCGTTTTTCATCAGTGTTTCATGATCATCAAAATGGTGCATTCACAAAGTTTCTCCCAACACATAGCAATTACTAGACATGGCCAAGACGGAGTCAGAAACTTTATACAAAATAGGTGCCGCTTTGTTTTCCTTATTCTTCAGGACTGGGAAATGTGAAAATATGAGAAAAGTTCAGTCAATAAAATGGAATTGTTCATGAAGAAGTAGGCTGTTTGCATGTTGATTCTTAATAGTTTAAATAAAATCTTTAAACAAAGTCTTTTGTAGCATTTCGATTGCTGCTGATTTTTTTGAAGATACGGTTTCCATCAGCATGTCTTAATATACTAAACGTGTCCCCTGAAGTCCGTCCTTTGATGCTGGGTGCTGCAGAAGGTAAACACAAGTCCCTCACATCGGCGGGACTACCAGCCCAGACATAGCTGCAAGAGAGGAGGACAGGGCAGTCACTGCAGGCCCCCGGCACGCGCCCTCCCGCCACGCCAACGCGGGCGGGGCTGCCCTTCCCCACTATGCAACTGGGAGGCTGGACTTGGAGGATTCCATTCGCCAGCCTCAGGCGTGTTTAGGGCGTGCTGGGGAATCTGCTTCCTGGCGGGGGTAGGGGGGTGCCCGTGGGGACAAAAATCCCCCGGTCCTGTCCCTCCTGCAGCTCTCCTCAAAGGCTTCTTCTACAAAAGGGAAGGGCTTCTGGCACTGCTGTGTGCAAAGGCTGCAGCTTCCCGCACTGGTAAGCGCAGGGTGCGAAGCCAATGGAGGCCCAGACCCCACACTCTTGTCGAGAGAGGTGGCCCAGCCTGGTCACTCCCGTGATGCAAGCCAGGGCCAGCTCACAGATCCCGCTCTCGCTCCCTATGTGAGAACCAGACAGGCCTCAGTTTCCCCCTTTGCCTCCAGGTCTGGGCTCTGACCGTGCAGTCATCTCTCTGTATCGTAATGGTGAGTCAGGGGCTCTCCAGAATCAAAGCCACTCACAGCCCACCTGCCCTGGAACCTCCAGGAGAGGTCTCTCCAGGGCCACGGAGAGACGTGAATCGTGGCACTGCTGGCGGGACCTTTTTACTCTTCTCAGGAAAGAAGAGAAAACTGCATGAAAACGCCAAGTGGGGCTGACGCTTTCACGTGAACTCCTGGTACGAAAGTAATTTAAAATCTTTACCACTGGTGTTTAATTTTTGTCAGAATGATCGTTCTCATTAATTTATGTATAAGATATTAATACATTTGTTCATGTAGTGACGTGAGCTTCAATTTCTCAGTTCATTAATTTCAACAATATTAATTTATCTCCGACTCACCGTTACAACTTTATGGTTTGGAAGCCCTGTGCATGTACACACCGCGCAGCAGGTGCCGTCTTTCAGCCAGCCCCACCCCACGTCGCGGGCAGGGCTGCGGCACCTCACCACCTGCCTCTGCAGCGACCCTGGTGCGGTGCCCGCTGATGGCACGCAGGCCAGTCGGCAGCGCTCCGGGGACCTGGGCGTCCCTTCACACGCTAACGGATGTTGTGCAGACAATGATTTCAAATCACTGATACCTTTCCAGTTCCTTTTTTGAGCATTAGTTCATCAAAGTGAAATATGCCACCGACTTCACAAAAGGGCCAGTTTGTCTTCTCCGCAGCTACGTCCTCAGCACCCAGCAGAGAGCCTGGTACATAGTAGGTGCTCAGTAAATACTGGTTGAATGGGTTCATGTTTCTAAAGGAGTAACTGGATTTGAGTCACTGGGAGGAGCATATACCAAAGGTGGTGTCTGAAAGAGGCCAGATGACGGCCACTTAATTCAAGTGCCTGCGGGCCTCAGCACCTCACAAAGGGCCACTCACAAGCTCAGGAGGCCTGGGGGCACCTGTGTGGCTCTGCCTGTCCCACACATCACGGGCCACATGCAGCCTGTACAGCCAAAATGGGCCAGGCGCCAGGCAGGCACAGGATGACCATTCCATGTGGCCTCATCTGTGGACAGCGGTGCCCTCAGGGCCGGCACTTCTCCTTCCTGAATCTTTTAAAGAGATCACTTAGGAAAATCAGCTCCTGTCCACAGACAGGACTGCAACCTGGTGCTGGTACACACCTGGCCCTGGGTCTAGACACACACGCCGTTCCAAAAGACAGCACAGCCTTGCTGGACGCGTGGTCCAGCAGACAAGGTGGAGAACCAAGGCCCTGCCTCAGGGCCACGAGGGCAGGCTCCACAGGCAGCATGGTGCCCCGCCGTCCCCATGCCGGGGCTGTATCTGCTGTTTTGTGCACGGGAGGCTGCAAGCGCAGGAGCGGCGGGCAGGGCTGCACCCTACACTGGGAAGTGGCAGGCTCCGGGCAAAGGCCCACTGGCTGAACCAGGCAGACAATGACCACAGCTACCTTCACCACAATCCCGCCTTCTCTCACGTGGTCCCACCCCCTTAGGGGCACAGGGTGCTCCACCGTGAGGACACTAGGTGCCCTCAGAGGGGTGAGCCAGACAAAAATCAAGAGGCGGAATCTGGTCCTTGCTGGGGCTCAGTGCACGGGGTTCCTCGCTCTTAACACCAGGCAGAGGTGGCACACATCATGATGGGCCACAGGAGAACATGCAGCGGTCACGGAGGTGCCAGAGAAAGGCTGAGCCCGCTCCCCCCCTCCCATCCACACCCCTGGAGAGGACCTGGCACTGGCGCCTGGCCCCGCACCACCCTCACCTTGCAGTCCATTCCCGTTGGCGCTGGTGCAGGAAGGAGGAGGAGAGGCTTGGGGCCGGACCACGGGCGCGAAGGCGCTCTTCTGTTTCACTGCGGAGATGACATTGGCAGGTGAGAATGAGAAAATGCCGTGTGTGCTGCTACAGTTTGAAGGGAGGGTGACCGAAGAGGCTGCCATGGTGGGGCTGGACGGCACTACTGCAACAAAGCAAACACGGTCAGCACGCGCGGCCGCGGCACAGCGCCACGGCGAGAGGGCACCAAGGCCTCGCCTCAGACGGGGTGGGGCGGGGGCAGGAGAACAAAACATGACATGCGTCTGGCTCGGCCACACTCTGGATAACAGGCAAGCTCTTTTGCACTGGACTTTCTCTTCCAATTGAGCAGCCCATTTTGTTCCGATTTTTTTTTTGGTTTCCAATGAGATCGCATCGGGCCCTTTTTGGGTCAATTTACGGTCGACATTCTGACGCCCAGCCTCCAGGGCCACCCTTCCTTTTATCCAGCAGCTCACACCACAGAACATCCAAGCAATGCACACACTCGACTCGGTAGTGAATATGAATCTGCGTGATGACGTGTGACAAAAACAGACACTTACTGCCGTAGGGAGAGTTAGCGGAGGAGCCATTAAGAAATCCAGGCGAGCCAGGGACCCCTAGATTGGCCATGGCGCCACTTCCATATCCATTCATGCTAGTGCTGACTGTGTTGTAATTGGACTGCTGGGGAGTACTGCTGGGGACGTAGCCTCGCGGGGACACGCTGCTTGTATTGCGACTGTAGCCGACTGTTGAAATCCCCCCCCCCGGCCAAAAATAACGTTATTATCAGCGACAGACACTTGGGGGGGGTTCCCCGAGAATCTATATCATATATTCCACATTGCTAATTGACCCTGCGCTTTCTATTTCTCTAGCGCCTGCTGCCAGCTCGGATGACCTTATCACTCCAACCCTGCTGCCACTGTCTCACCGAGAGCCCCAGCTTCGACAGCCAGCCGGGGCACGCTTCGATCTCACCGTCAGTGGCTTTCACGTTTCTCTTTAGAGGCAATTATCAACAGCTCGGATTCCTGGTCTGTCCCCCATACTCTGTGAACTTGCAGCCTCTGTAGACCTTCAAATGCCATGACTGACAAGGAGAGCTTGTTTGTGGCCGTAACTTCCCCTGGAAGGCTGTTTGGGGGTCTTTGTTTGTATGGTTGCTATTTCTATACATGGGGGCAGTCAGGGGGGCATGGGAGCTTCATTCCCACCGTGGGAGCGTGGAGGGAGGGGAACGAGGTCAGCAGCACGGTGAAGGCGTTTTCTAAGCTCACTGCCTGTGCACTTTTCAACTAAGAAAACTAAAATGGACCCAGATGGCAAGAGGCAGCAACCTTGGCCAGCCCAGGTCACCGTACTGTGCGGCAAGGTGCGGGGCGGGGAAATGGGCGTCTCTCTCCAAGTTTTTGTTCCAAACTTAGACCCAAATCCCAGCGGGCAGCGCATCCACACAGGCTCCCCGTGGCTCCCTGGCTGTGGCTATCCTATGGCTTAGCCCAGTCTTCCAAGGAAAGAAAGTCACTTCTGAACACATCGAGGGAAACTTCTAGCAAATACCAGTGACCCGTCTGGCAGCCAGTGAGCTGCCGTTTTTAGCAACTGGGCCCTCTGAGCATTCTTGGACCAGCACTGCCTGGGAGGACCTACAGCAAGGTCTTCTTAAGCAAAGGAACCAGCAGAGCCAGAGAGCACGGAACGCTACGGCCACTCCCCAGCCGGCCCTGGATACGCGCCTCTGCAGCTAAGGCCTCACCCAACCCGCCGAGGGCGCTCAGGGCAGGGGTCCACCTGGCACACTGGCCTACCTTGGTCATTGGCTTGTGACGTCTCTGACACGTTGACGGCTAGCTGGCTGCTGAAGGAGTTGACGCCCATCATGCCTGTGTGCGCAGGGGTGTTGCCCAGGGTGGGTATCTGGTTGTGATTGCGGGGAACGCTGTATAGCGCCTCAGCGATGTCTGCCGCTCGCTTCAAGATGATCTCCTGCAGCAGGAGCAAGCGGGAGCCGGCCCGTCACCCCAGGCCAGGCCCAGCCCAGCTGGCTACACTCTTGGGGCCTACCATGGCGGCATCCCCTGTCCCTTGTCCAGACCATG
>CM063179.1:135511664-135514164 GCA_031835075.1 Saguinus oedipus
CCTGAGGGCCACCCAGCCTCAAACCCAGTGTTTCCATGGGCCTGCCAAGGCACATGGCCTTTCTGTGGGATGGAGGGACCCAGTCGCAAACCCTGCACAAAGCCAGCCTGGATGGAGGCTGCCAGCAGAGCCCTCTGGGTAAGGATGTTGCAGGCTTCGGTTCTTCCCAGGGAAACACTCGTTCTGCCCGGGCTCACCCTCAGGAACAAAAACCCCTCCATGAACAGCTCTGCATTTGAAAAACATCTTCCCCCGGCTCTGATGATTCTAGCAGTGAATATCTGACATCCGTTGCTAGCATGTTCACAAATTAAAAAGCAGCCTAATGACATTGCCTGTGTTCATGCTGGGCATTAAAAAGGTAATGTCTAAAAGGTTTTATTGTGTTAATAAAACTCAGAGGTGGTCAACACTTGGTACACACAGGGATGGAATGTAAAACAATCAGCCATAATCTTATATGACTTCATTTTTCATTTTGCATTTTCAACTCTGCCTTGGAAATCAGAGAGGGCTTCTAAAGAGAGAAAGAGACAAAATTATATCAAAGGAGAGGAAAAATTATAAGCTTGACTTATCTTTAATGTTATACATCAAAATGAAATGTCTGTGATATGTGGCATGTGCATAAACACCACAGCCAGCTTTTGTCTTTGTTGAATTTAAATGGAAAGTCCCTCTAGATATTAATATGTGGACTTCATTTGTTAGCCTGCTAAGTCAGGGACTTATAACAAAAGCTTTGTAAACAAAAGATTAAACTGAATCGAGCTTTAGAAAATGAAAGGAAAACAAGAGTCAAGTAATCACAGATCAGACTGGGGCTGCTTAGATGGAAATCAGCGCAGGCTACTGGAGTGGAAAATGCTTAATTGAACTATTTCATTACGTGGAAGTTTATGTCCCCCTTGCAGAATCCAAAATATTTGTTATCAGAAAAGCTGTTCTTTCCTTCCCTTAAAAAGATGGTCCTTTGGAGACGAGACGTAGAACTCGAGCCGTCTACCCTTGTGCTGACCCCTGAAGCTGGTCAGGCGTGGGCCCAGGCAGCTCCTCACACCTGTCGGCCCTGCCATGGGCACAGAGTTTGGGGCGTCTGCAGTCCCCCCTTCCCAGAGCACCTGCTGCCCCCAAACCAGAACCAGCCCAGTGGCAGCCCCACCATGAGCAGGGTGCCACTTGCTCTTTTACTAACCTTGGGTAACCTTTCGGGATCACCCGGATGTCTTGGGATCACTTTCTGCAACCTCTGAAAGCCGTAATCTATGGTTGGTTCATTAAGGGCTGCAACAGGACACAGAAATGTAGATCAGGTTAATTACTTTTATGCCATCCATTACTCGTTTATTGCACACTTACAAATAAATGTGTAGTTCTCCTGCTCTGATGCTCTCTAAGGCAAGCACCCCTGAATGCTAGCAGTGTCTTAAGGAATAGATTTCCCCCTTTCTTTTGCACATAAAAGCAACGATTATTTCTGATCTATAATTAGACTGGAAGAAAGTCAAAGGGTGACTCAATATATTGTAAAAATGGTAGTGCAGTCACAAAGTTACAGGTCTTGGGGCCATATATAGCAATCACCACCATCATGATGTGATGTCTGCATCACACGGTGCCTTCCACACTGGCCAGGGATTTATGGGAAACTGGCAATTATGACATATGTCCAGCTATTGCTAGCCTCAGATTTATCCCTGTGGTCCTTTTTTGTCTAGCATATTGCCTGAGCACAAACCAGGCAGGAGGAGCACTTATTCTTGCAAAGCTTTAATAATCTGTGAATGGCTGACTACAAACTGATGTAGAGCACTATCATTCTACAGCTGCAATCCACCAGCCTCACGAAATTGCTGGCCACAAACAGTAATTAATCTTTTTATCCCTCAAATTGTAATTTTGACTATGAACTGTGTGCGGCCATAAATCAGCGGCACATGCGCTGTGTACAGTGCATGAATCACGGCCGGGACTCAGTCCGACTGCACACACTGTGTTTAACAAGCTTTATAAGGAGCCATCGGGCTTTATTATGGCTCTGCCTGACTCCAACAAAAACTGAGCCCGGAGGCCCGGGGACGCGAGTTAAGATGAAAATACTTATTAGAGTACATTACTTCTTGATGTAGATAGCGTTTTCCGTGGAGTCACTCCACAGTGCGTGGCACGACATAAATCAGAGGTTTTTCGGAGACTAATAAGACCTGCCACCATCTATTCATTACTCTGCCTGCAATTTGGGCCATTGTTCATTAGTAATCTGATGACTAACACCCCCCAACTCAGCAGGTCTGTGAGGTGTGGGGGGACACAAAGGCTGCGGCTTCTGGAGAGGATGGCTAGTGGGTCGCCTTCACAAGTGCTCTCCAAAATAATTGGTCACTGTTCTCCTCGAGTGCTTGGGCCTTGTAAGCAATGCAGGAAGCCTCGCACATACACTCGATAATGTGCCCGAAAGTTGAGGACCACAATATGATTTGACATTCCATCATACATCCTG
>CM063179.1:135519164-135531664 GCA_031835075.1 Saguinus oedipus
TTTTCTCATTAATTTCTCAATAAATTTGGCAATGAATTTCAATCACAGCACTCGGCAGGGTGAGCCGGGCATTGTGTGTGCACGGGAAACACAAAGGCCTTCCAGCCTCGGTGGCGTTCACCAGGGGCGCTGCCCGCAGGGGTTGGCCTGGCTCCCCGGCCTGGCCAAGGGACGGGCAGGAAGACGTGAGGCCACCCTCCTCCTACACCAAGACGCAAACCTTGTGTTCGCCCTCCCAGAAATGGCAGTGGCTTTTCTTGCAACCTGGTGGCTCCCATCCATGGGGCACCCCAGTGCCTGAGGGGGATGGCTCAGACCTGCCCAGGGTCAGCCTGGGTTTCACACCAGTGACTCCTGCATCCCCCTCAACCCACTCACTGCAGGGGATTTCTGTTGAAAAGTCTTCTAAGGTTGAGAAAAACACTTGACTTTTAATTGGAATTGGAGCCTCCTCCTCCGTATCGCGAATATTGTTCTGGAATTCACACAGACAGCCCAACCAGGCCTCGTGCACAGGGACCAGCTTCCATTCACCACTGCCTGGCAGCGGATGGCAGCATTGTGATGTGACACCAGGCGCAGAAAAGGGGACAGCTCATCTTCCTTGTACCAAAATAATACCCTTGCTGACAACTATTGGATTGCATTCAAACAATTCTGTTTACATACCTCAAAGAATACATTGGATGGTGGCTTTTATAGCTGTGTGGAAACTACATCTACCCAGCCCAGCCCTGCAGCTCGGAAAACTAAGGCACGTGGCCTCCTCACTTCTCCATGGCTGTCTCCTCTGGGGACGAGGCTGAGGGAGACGGACACTTCCCACGGCGGATGCTCTGAGGTTGGGAAGTGGGCCCCTGCATCCTAGAACCCTCCCCACGAAGGCTGTTCTGAGGTTTTACCTCAGTGGAGAAATGCTTGTAAACGAAAGGAAGACACGCCAGCCAGCAAAAGCCACCCTTACCACATCAAACCACCTGCGCAAGTGAAAGCTCTCCTTTTCTTTCAAAAAGAAACATCACGAGTCCCTGTGCTGCCACGCCTTCCAGAGACTTCTTTTTGCTGGGAGGAAGGAGGTCTTAAGAACAAGCGGGAAATCTAACGCTCTGTGGAGAACCCTCTGGCCAATGGATTTGCACACTTTAAGCCAGCGGAAAATCTGTACACAGACGTAAACAGAAAAAGGAGCTTGCAACTTCCAGGCCCCTCCCGAGGCCAGAGGTGTCCCTGCCAGGGTTGAGGACAGAGACCGCCTCTCCTGTGCTCCAGAGTGGGTCACATTCCCATGGGGACCTGTTCCCAGCCACCCCATGTGCCTGTGTGGGCATCTGCCCTCCCCATAGGAGAAAGGCCACCCAACGGGTCACCCTCTGCCACAGACCTGCCCTACTCAGTGTGATGCGCACGGTAGGTGTTCGGGTTAATGAGTAATGCAGGCCTCTTGAAGACACCTGGCCAACCCAGAAGGTATCACATTTTCAATTTTGAAAAGCCAAACTGAACGTCATGTTTCTTGTATATTCACAAATGTATTCACAAATGTTCATGGCAGTGTTTTCCATAATATCCAAATGTTCATCAATGAATGAATGGATAAACAAAATGTGGTATATCCATACAATGGAATTGTACTCAGCCATGTACAGGAATGAAACCCTGATACCTGCTATAACAGAGATGAGCCTTGAAAACATGCAAAGTGAAGGAAGTCAGACGCAAAGAACTGTATCTGTGTGTGTGACCCTGTTTGTAGGAAATGTAACTGTATCTGTAATGTGTGACCCTGTTTGTAGGAAATGTAACTGTATCTGTAATGTGTGACGCTGTTTGTAGGAAATGTAACTGTATCTGTAATGTGTGACCCTGTTTGTAGGAAATGTAACTGTATCTGTAATGTGTGACGCTGTTTGTAGGAAATGTCTGTAACAGTAGATCCATAGGGAAAGGAGGTAGATTCATGGCTGCCAGGAGATAGGGTCAGGGAGGAAATCCAAGGCCCAGGCCACCCCCATACTCTCACTTCTCTACAGCTCTCATTTCTGGGGACCTGGACAGATCCAGAGACAGACGCTCTCCAAGGAAGGGGCAATGAGGCAACCTTAGTAGATATGGGCTTCCTTTTCATGTGATGAAAACATTCTGCAATCAGACTGATGGTTGCACAACTTTGTGAATGTACCAAAAGCCACTTAATTGTATACTTTGGGTGAATTCTATGATATGTGAATTGTATCCAAACAAAAACCAAGTGTTTTTAGTGAAAGTAACATTTCTCATCTGAATTAGAATATATGTGCCAGCTCCATCTATACTAAGGACATACCTTCCAGGTCCAGAGTATGTTTAGAATAAACGTGTGTCTGGTACCCGTGTAAAAGCACAGGGCCCCACTGCGGGGGAAGGGCCTGGTGGAGGGAACCTGTTCCCATTCAGGGAGCGTCACTTGGTTTCCCAACATTATTACCCTTTTCAATCCCCACGGAGGCATTTTTAACCCTGGTTTTTCAGGATGCATGAAGAGAAGAAGGAATGTTCTAAGGCAGAGGTTTTAAAGACATCACCAAGATTAGTGCAAACTCTGGAATCCCCAAAAGCACGACCCTTGAACACAGCATACTAGATTATGTGTCTCCTGTAAAACTGTCCTATTTCCACATGGGCTTCCCAAACGCTAAGGTGTACTGAGACCAGAAGGCCACCATGTCCTCCTCTGACCTCCATCTTGCCATGGCAGCCCCCACCCAGCCCTGGCCTAACCCCTCACAGCCCCATACCCGGCTGGCGCTCTTTAGCCTAGAAATCCCCAATCCCTGCTGCTCAGCCTCCAGAGGTACAGCCTCTATGGGCACCTCCCCAGCGCCTCCCAGGGCACCCCTCCCCTCAAATCCACCAGCACCTCGCCTGCTCCTCTTGTCATCGGATGGAGCACCTTCTTCATTTTGACTATTTTATTAACTTTCCCAGGTCCTGCTTCATTCGCACAAGACCTTAAGTCAGCACCATGGAAAATGTGGCTCCTGCACCAGACATGTGCCAAGTGCCATCCAGATACCAGGCCCTGGGCTGCCAGGATGGAGACCATCACTTCCCTTGGCAAGGGACCCACTGCCAGGTGGGCAGATATGTCACCCCACCTGACACCCCAACCATGAGCGCCTATGAGAAACAAATAGCTTCCCTGCCTCTGTATCTAGGTAGGCAAATGTGGAACACTGGAAACCAGGGGCAGATTCCAAACCATGCTGACGGCGAGCTTCCACAGCACGTCACACCCTTGCATAGGACACTGCGCTCACACTATGCTCGTCCCACAGATCATTCCTACCAGCTGGGATGTTGCAAGTGCACAAGAAAGGATAATCACTGATGGTGAAGTCTGGGGCGGTGAGGAAGGCGGGCAGCCCGCTGTTGGGTGCGGGGCACAGGCACGTGGCAGGTATTCACCAACATGGTGCCACAGCAAAGCCAGGGCGCAGCCTGGGGCCCAGTCTTTGGGGTTGTACCTACTGAGTGCCAACTTCCGTGGGCAGGGGCATGTGACACTGCAGCCCAGTACCCTGCGTGGTATCTGCCAATGACACGTTTCTCTCCCTCACAGGGTATTAAGAGTCAGTGGCTTTCGGAAACAATCGCCAGCGTAGCCTATGGCTGTTTACAGTCTTTACTCTGGGATACGCCACAGCCTGATGCCAGGCATGTGGTAAAGCAATCTCAATGCAAGCTGTCCTGAAGGCTCTTCCATCATAAGAACCCTGGAGGAGCCGCCGCCCTCAGCTTGGTGCCTGTTTGGAAGCTCATTGCCCACAGGCCTAATGGTTGCATGGGGTGTTTCTGCAGTGTGAGCGTGTTCCTTAGGAAAAACACCAAGTGGGACTTCCGAACTAGGGCTAGAAGGGATGGCTTTCAACAGGCACATGACTGACCCAGCCGGGGTGCCAGGCAGAGACAAGATGGGCCAGAGGGCAGATTTCCAGCCAAGGACCTCCTCTAGGGAAGACAAGCACACAAAAAGATAGAGGAAAAACCTGTTCGAATCCACCCTCCCCAGTCCGACCCCCTGGATTTCCTGACTTTCAGCTTCCTCGGTGGTCATCAGACGCCTGGAGGATAGGTCCAGACCTCAGAGGCTCCAGGGTTCACTGTGCCAGGCCTGTAAGCTTTCTAGGTGGGAAGACTCAGAAAGGGCTATCTCAAGAGCACAGGGAGACAGTGGCATCCAGAAGGGAAAGGAAGAAAAGGATGATGCCGGCTGTGCCCTACCTCTAAGAAACTTTCCTCCCAAGATCACTGCACCAATGCTGACTAAAACCTGCCATGGCCTCCTAGCTCAATGAGCGCTTCTCTATTTAAATGTCCCACGCTGCGTAATGACCCTTCCAGGGTGTTTGCCCCTCCACACGCACTCACGTCCCTTGTACAGCCAAGTCATTCCATGTGCTCCTGAAAAGCATTTGAAAACTTCTGTTTTGCCTTTTAGTGTAGCGAGCAGTCCACATCGCTGACTGATCGAGTCTTCTATTTGCTGTTGTTGCTTTATTTTAAAACCACTCTAAGAGAAAAAGGTTACATCTTACTCATTTTGCATTTTTTTTTTTTTGAGACAGCATCTCTATCTTGCCGAGGCTGGAGTGCAGTGGCACAATCTCGGCTTTTGGCAGCCTCTGCCTCCCAGGTTCAAGAGATTCTCCTGCCTCAGCCTCCCGAGTAGTTGGGACTGCAGGCGTGTGCCACCACCCCTGGCTAATGTTTTGGTATCTTTAGTAGAGACAGGCTTTCACCATGTTGGCCAGGCTGGTCTCAAACTCCTGACCTCAGATGCTCCACCCACCTCGGCCTCCCAAAGTGCTGGGATTGCAGGCGGAGCCACCATACCCAGCCTCATTTTGCATTTTCTACAACAAATTAAAAAGGCTCAACTGATTGCATGTGCACAGACAGGTCTCAGCATGTTCCAAAAGCAGCCTCACATGAAACAACGAGCAGCCCAGCTCCAGCGCTGTCACTGACGCAGCTGGCCGGGCACACACTGGAGCGAAAGATACTCTACCGATTCCAGCCATGGACTGTTAGCACTGGGTCTGATGTCCAGCCGTGTGGCTTTGGTGGGAGGGGGCTTGAGGCACTGGTAACTCGTAAACCAGAAAGAGAAACAGAGGCAGCGTTTGGTTCTTGTTCCTATTCTTCCAGGACAACAGAGTGATCTATTTCACCTCCTCTTTGGTGCTGAAAGAAGCACACACTTCTGTTTGAGGTTCTCTACCGACATGTTGGTTCTGACATTTCCCTTGGTCTTCAGCGTTTAACCCGTGGGAGTTGTGGCCGGAGCGATCTGTGGTATTTAATATTAGGTCTTCCTATCCTGGCTTTATTCTGCACGACAGGTGATCACACTTACTTTGTCCTGAATGGTCTGTTGCTCTCTTCTCCCACAGTCCCACATCATCTCCTGGACCCAACGCACGTTGTTTTAGAGGCACACCCTTCTCAGTGGGAAACTCAAAAGTCTGGTGTGATCCCGCTCTATCCCTGACTCTCCTCCCTGCAGCCCCAGGAAGGGGCTACAGCCATGAAGCCACCGCAAGGTGGGTGAGGAGCGGGACCAGGGGACCCACCTATGCAGGGACTTAAGGGGAAGAGGGCCAGGCCCACCCTCACTGTCCTCAACCCAACAATTACCACGTGAAACCCGGATGACCCTTTTGTCCTTTGGGGAAGATGAATGGCCGTCTCCTCTCTGCTACATTTTGTCAGGTTTGGTGCTGAAGAGTCAATACCTTCACCTTGACATGGAAACTTTGTGATTTATCAGCTCGTTTCTCCTCCTGGGTTAGCGTGGCCCCAATGAGAGCAGCCAATCGGGGTGCAGGGTGCAGACTTGGTCACAGCCACTTGGAAAACGACCAGAGCCCCCTCGGATGACAGACAAATGTGTCTTGTTAGCAACAGCCCAAAAGCGCTTGACTTGTACTAATAACAAAAAGGCCATGCTGGTCACCGTGGGTCTAAAGACGAAGCACCCTGTCACCAGCCTGGTTGGGAAATTAGCAAATAATGTTCTTTTCCTTGATAAATGGGTGACAGCTCCCTCTCACCAATCATTTTTAACATTTTGATGCATGCCTATGATCCCACTGGAGGAGCAGAAAAGTTTACTGGCCCTCAATTTTCAGATGATGAATGGAACTCTCTAAATGTGCGATTTCTGTATGAGGTATAGTTCATTTTAAGCAATTCTAGTAAATGGGTGTCACTGATTAGGACAAATAGTCTACTTGTGCAATAGCACAAACGTTGTGTCTCATTCTCCTGGCCTCCTTCGAGACAGGAAAGAGAGGGGACAGCACTGACCCTGGAAGCCCTCCCAGCCCCACTCTTCCAAGGGCCGTGTTATCGAATTTCACCCCAGCACCCACTTAGCATGCGGACAGATTAATTGATCATGGTTTGTCTTGATGCTACGCTGTAGCAGTGGGGAAGACTGGTGGGAGCCCGCCCTCCCTCCCTTCCTTTGTGGCTCTGCCTCAGGGGCCCTGAGGACCCTTGAAATGACCCCAGTGATGGCAGTCGGCCTCACTCCCAGGGGAAGGAGCTGAGGCACAGACACACGCCACCCCAGTTGGAAAAAAAAAAAGTCACTCTTTGCCATCCATATTTAAACAAAGGACAAAAGCTAATGTGGAGTCCAGAGAAGCCGTGTTGCTGGAGTCACACATTAGCCTGTGATTAGCCCAACTCTTGGCAGGTCCAGAGTCAGTCTGAGCTGAAAACACAGGCCCAAGCTATTCTCGGACAGGACCAACTGCACAGAAAAGCAAAGGTGCCTGCAGGGTGTCTATTCCCAGGGGGCTCACTGGGGTGATGGTGGGGCACAGATGTCCTTGGACACCATTGACTGCTGAATTTGAAACAGAACAGTCAGTGTGGCTGCAGGAATGCCCACTGCAGACAGGAAGTCACAGTCAGCCGTGGGTGGGGGAGGGGGCGGGGCTGGCCACACCACAGGATGATAGGAGTCACCAACAGAATTGAGCTGAAGACTCCCCAGACTCCAGGACCCATGAGGAAAGCATGTGGTTTGCACGTAAGGAAGGCATTAGCATTTCGTTGAGCATATTAAAAGTAGTGTGATTTGTGGGCAGCAATTAAGCATCATTTGCTGTGTGCATCCAAAGAATCTGTTTGAGAAGCACCTGCCTGGGAGACAGCAGGCTAGGCAGGCACGGTCAAGGGACACTATCGACTCTGCGGGCTGAAAGGGGCTCCTCTCAACACACACAAAAGATCTTCAACACACTTAAGAACCACGAGTGCTTTTGCGAGGGGAGTGAAGTGGGCCAAATGGTGGACACCCGACAGGAGCCCCGGGGAGAAGCCTCACCGAGGGTGCCAGGACAGCCCTGGAGGACAGAGCGTTGCCCCTTGATGCACTGCCAGTTTTAAGGTACCTTATGACTTAAAAAAAAGAGGGGAGGAGGAAAGTAAACCATAAATACCGTATCAGAAAGAACAGAAACTGTTAGCAATGACTGGATGAGTAACTACTTGATAAGCCTGAACCTGAACGCATGTCCCTGTGCAGAAAATCCTGGCTCTTATGCTCCCATCTAGTAACTGCATCCAGGGCTGGGAGCCGTCCAGGAATCCGGCTGTCAAGAGCTCCCTGTGTCCACTTCAGTGTAGTTGCTATCCACTGCCAATATCTTGTTTAGTAACCGCGTTCAGTCTGTTGAAGATAACATGTTGACTCCTAGTAATTTGTGATAATTTCCTTAATTGAGCAAAAGAAATCTCTAAAATGAGGGTGGGTCAATCAACCATCTGAATGACTGACAAAAGTGAGAACACCCGACCCCCCCAGGTCCCCAGTGTCCCGTGAACGATGCTGGAAGTCCAGCCCCCACCCCCCAACTGGCCTCAGTGCTTTTGTTGGAGAGAAAACCATCCTGCCAAATGCACACTGTAAGAAAACAGGGACACGCACGTGTGTGCCATGATGCTTTACACTTGAAAATGTGTCTATAAAAGTAGTTTTCTCCGTAACATCATTTCAATTAGATGCATACAAATTCCAATCTGTCTTAATCAAATAACACTGTAATGCTTATATGCTAATTAAAAAATAATTTCTTTTATTACTCTTAACCATTTGATGCGTTTCTATGGGTGGAATTATAAATGTGAAACTGCTCAATTTGTGTATACTGCGAGTTTCTCAGGTAGGACATTCTGGGACTATTTTAATTATTATTAAACAAGCAAATAGTACACTATTAGACAAATATTAAAACAAGCATTGAACTCAGTTATTAATTTGCACTATTCACTTTTAAAGGCAGCAAATATCTCATTAATTTAATTTTAGGTGCCCACCAGTTTATATCGCATTTTACAGTCTAGAAGGCAATTTACTATTAACTGGCAATTACATACAGAGTGATTGTTAATTCTGCGCCTAAGTGCTAGCCGCTTGAAAACTGTTCCCTCTCTCTAATTTTTGACCTTCTTACAACAGGGTGAGGCACATGGGAATACAAAGAACCAGTATGGAAGCGCTGGACATGTCATTTGTGACTCATTCTTTTAATTCACCGTGCTAATCAACTGAACTGCCACAGCCTCCCAAGGTAATTGTGTCTTTATAGGAGTTGAAAGCAGCAGGCAAAAGGGCCTGGATGGATGGGGCCTGGCCTGCCTTCCCCTTCCCACTCGGGGTTGACTAATAGGGTCTGGTTCAGAAAAATCTGGTGTTTCTCAGATCACTGTAAACAGATCATTGAGGCCTTTTGCAAAGTCCCTCCCAGCCTCCGGCGGGCGGCCCCTCCTCTGAGCACAGGTTCATTATCCCCGGCCTGGCGGCCCCAGCCGCCCTCACTCGGGGAAGGTTAAATGTGAGGGTGTCCCGGCAGCCTCCGGGGCTGGGGGACACTGATGGGAACCAGACGCCCAGGGGACGGTGCCTATGTCGTGACATGCAAAGGGGCTGGCTCAGTTTTCAGCGGGGTAGTGTAATTCCCGGTGATTACCTCATTGTCCCCATCAATTTCGGGGCAATGCAAATCAGACAGAAGCTTCCAGGTCAGACAGGTCGTGACCCTACCTTTCCTTGGCTCCCCAGCCTGTATCCCTTACATCACCTTTGAAATGGATATTCCTGTTAATGACTGGGGTGTGGGGGAGCCAATAGGTTAACCTCCATCCAGGAAAGGCTGGGCTTGAGGCAGAGCACCGCCAAATGCCCACGTGTGGTAGCGTGTCTCAATGGAGGAAATCCCTGCAGCTTCCTCCAAGAAGCCTGGTCAGCCGGGCACAAGCTCAGGGGCACAATATGGGCTACAGATATGGAAGGTGGGTACCCGGACAGGCTAGGTGGGGGGCTGGAATAAAGGGGTTCACCGGTCCCTTAGAGGGAGGATACGAGACACCCAGACACCTGGAGAGGACATCCCTGGCCAAGGAAGGCATCCCACCTGGCTAGAGGGCGATAGGAACAGGCTGCAGACAGGAGAGAGCTGACCCTCCCCACACCAGCCCCAGAGCAGCAAGAGCAGGGCCCAGCCATGCTGGGAATTGAGGGGATGCTGACATTCAGACTCCGTCACGTGATAGCTGCCAGCCAGTGACAGGCGGCTCCTCCCACCCTACACATCCGCATTTCTCTACAAATGCACAGCCCAGGACCTTTCTCAGCAGCACTGGGGACAGAATCCCCAGGAGACAGCAGGTGAAGTGCAAAGAAAGGACTGGATCTTTCTGCAATGTTTTTTTAAAAAAACAGTCTCATTTCTAACAACAGCTGGGCAGACTTCCCCACCAAAAAGCCCACATATGCAAAGATCCAAACTCTCAAAAGGATCCACTGAAGGCATCCACTAAAGAGTTCATCCGGGATGGGCTAACAGTTCAGGGTGAGAGCAAGTGGCTTATTCATCCACTTTTGTGCAGAGGCAGTCAGTCTTGCCACATGCAAACACACATCACTTTGGTGTCATGGACCAGGACCCAGCAGCAGACATAGGCACCCACACGGGTGCCCACTCTGGGCATGTGCCTGCTGCAGCTCAGGTGCTGCTCCATGGCTCACAAGCACCAATCAACACTCGCCTTCCTAAGATGATCAGACTTGAGCAGGATCCCGCAAAACCCAGCCGAAGTTCACCCTCAGTGACTTTCCACAGAAGGGCCATGTACTGAGTGCCTGCCGTGTGTCAGACACGGCACCTAAGTCATCCCTGATCCTCACCAAAACCCTGCCCGGTAGAGCAGAGGAGAAACTGAGACCACGGGATTAAGCATGTGCACAGGTCCCGGTCTGTCTGCAAACCCCAGGTCTTTGCAGGGGCCCTGCAGCTGCTACTTCATGGGCCATGGGCCTCAGGAGCATGTGGCATCAATACCAACGTCTGCATGAAGTGACGTGGAAATGTGGGCTGCGTGGCTTCAGCACGCACATGGAAAGAGCGCTATAGCAAGGGGCCAGAAAGGACCCCCGGCCCACGGCGGGATTCTGACGCCCCCCCCTCTCCTGGGTACCTGGGGCCTGCAGACCTTGCACTTTACTGCATAGCAAAAGCTCGTGTTTGTTGAAGCATATGCCAGTGTTTAAAAGACGCCCCAATTTTTTGAACCCCATTGTGACCTGTCTATTTAAAACGCTGGGACCCCAACACCTGGAGGAGCTGCTCTCTCTCAATCGCAGAGTCTTACATGGTGTCCAAGAGGTGTCCACCCCAGAAGTGGGCCTCCCCTGTGGTCTTCCGGCAGCTTCTGGGCACCTGGTCCTATGTGTGCTGATCCCACAGAAGGTGGCCCCTAGTGTGGGGCAGGCACCGCCTCTCCCACCCTAACTGCATGGAGAGTGCTGAGCTGTCACTGACTGGACACCTCTGGGACAGCAGCCCTGGCCTGCCGCTAAGACCCATCCAGGCACACCCTGGGGTGATGCTGGTCCTGATGGATAGTGGGCCTGATGAACAGGATTTACATCTTGCCTTCCTTGCTCACTGAGTCCTTCCTAAGATGGGAAGAGGTGAGGGATGTCTATTGCCTCTTTAAACCTTCTGAAAGCAGAGTGGGCTTGGCATTCTCCACGTCACCCACTCTGGACAGAGGAGAGGACTGCGTCCCAGTGGGCATCCTTCAGGTCATGATGGCAGGAGTTGAAGCCCCATCGCCTAGTCCAGGTGGCTGGACCCTCCCAGCCACCCCAGACACCAGGCCACAGTCACCCAGCCACGGAACAAGCAGGTCAAGGCCACAGACAGTAAGCATTCATCCCATTCACTGTCATTGAGTTTCAGCAGGCACTGTCCATCATTAAAAACATCTCTCAAAATCACAGCCTTCAGAGGCGGCTAAGATTAGAAATCAAAACGCAAATATGCCTTAAGTTGAAGTAAGCTGTTTGTTTTGAGGCAGGTCTTGCTCTGTCACCCAGGGTGGAGTGCAGTGGTGCAATGAAGGTTCACTGCAGCCTTGACCTCCTGGGCTCAAGTGATCCTCCCACCTCACCAACCTGAGTAGCTAGGACCACAGGCATACACCACCATGCCCCACTAATTTTTAAATTTTTGTAGAGACAGGGTTTTGCCATGTCGCCCAGGCTGGTCTTGAACTCCTGGACTCAAGTGATTCTCCTGCCTCGGCCTCCCAAAGTGTTGGGATCACAGGTGTGAGCCAATACGCCCAGCCAAGTTGAAGTTTATGGCATTTCTCAAAAGCAATCCCCAACAAGTGGTGTGAATTCGGCCCTTGAATGCACGAAGCACTGGAAAGAGCAACTGTGAGATAGCAAGCATGTGTAACCGTACAGGCCAGTTCCGGCTGGCATGAGCCTGTCCCACGCCCTCAAATAACACGAATCTCCTTAGGAAGCAGTGTCGTGCAGGGTTCAAGACCTCCAGCTGGAACAAAAAAGACCAGCCTCACATGGGCCTTGCCTTTACCAGGGGCATGGCCTGGACACTGACCTCATCACCTCTCTGAGCCTCGGGCTGTGCATCAGAACAGCAGAGACACATGGGACAGAGGCATGGAGAACAGTGGACTCGCGGCCCCCAGCCCCATGTGAAGCCGGGCGTAAGGGCAGCTCCCCCAATGGAAGCTGGGTGCCTGTTGTTACTGATGATTCCCTCCGCCTCTTAGTTTACAGGTGAGGAGCCCCACAAACGGAGAGAAGTACCCAAGGTCACAGGGCCACAGGGGCTGCCCCATCCACGGCTTCATACGCTGTCTTGAACAAATGTGGAAACCACGCACCCCACTAAACCCGACCCACAGGCCAGCGGGGCTTTGTCTGTCCCCGCCCCAGACCCCTGCCCTGTCTGCACCATCCTCCTGCACCCTCACGAGCACCTCCTGGTGGGGAGGAGGCCTCTACCACTTCCCCGCAGAAGCTGGAGCCATGAACTCACCGGTGTAGACAAAGCGCCCAGGAGCACCTTTGCAGAACTGCTTGGATTTGTAGGAGAGGGTCACTTCGACGACGCCAGGAATGTGCCTCG
>CM063179.1:135536664-135544164 GCA_031835075.1 Saguinus oedipus
TATCGCGTTGTGAGCTCCACTCTCTGGGGAAGCGAGGAACTGAGGACAGGGAGTCAACCTTAATTGTGAACCTCATTAGTGACGGTTGCTCAGCAAAACACACACCTACCTTCAGAGCACGGGAAGGAGACAAACAGTACGTCACAGGCTCTAATGACACTGGTACTTAGGGCGACCTTTAATCACTACATTTCTGTTCTCTTATACCTCACTCATTAATGCAGAAAAACAAATTAGTTTATTTTCGAGGACCACAGCAGATTCATAAATCGCCTTCCAGTTTTTGTCTGAATGTTTCACTCTGATAATCTGCACATGCTTCATTCATTTTCCCGCGTGTGCATCTGTCTGCCTCCTGTGTGGCTCTCAAATGTGGGACCTCGGGACAGGGGACTTGTCTTACAACCACTTAGTTTTATGGGCTCTTTGCTCTAAAGGATTCAATCATGCCATTGTTCACTTGAAAAGACACTCACAGTACTTTCTCAACAATTCATATTGGTCAGAATCTCATGATTATTATCAAACATTTAATGGGGAAAATGGCTGTTATTCTAAAGGGATGTGTCCACTTGTGGGTGCAGCACAGGGAGCGGGATGTGTATGAGGCTCACTGTATGGACCTGATTCTCAGTCCAACCTGATAGCCAAGAACCCTTCTCCCTACCTACCACCCTTATGGAAACCCTTCTTTTTTAACAAGCAAAACAAGAAGTCAATCCATCGAAAGCATTTGGTCAAAAAAAAACAAAAAAACGTAGTATGCTGGTTTGTATTTCACCCGCTGCGCCTTGCCCGCACTCGTGCATGAACACGCACACACATGTGCATCACATGCACACGCACTCCAGGCAGGGACAGGAAACGGTCCTGGCTGTCTGTCCCTTCCCAGCCGACTGGACCAGGATGTAACCACCCACTGGGCCTGCACGAGATATCTGGATGGGCGCTTCCGACAAACCAAAATAAAACCAAATAAATTAAAATCGCAAGAAATGCAGTAAGCAAAAGAAAGCTTGGAAACATGAAGGCCATGGCAGGGGGCGGTGCGTGGGAAAGCCGCGCCGTGCAGTATTGGGAGAAGAGAAAGCCTAGGAGGGCTGTCTCCCCTTCCACCTCGGGGACACCCCCTCGCCCTGCCATGGCGCAGGAGGTCTCACCAGGAGTGGGAGCCTGCTGAGAGTAACTCCACGTGAACGAACATAAAGGATGGTGCAAAGAAAAAGAAGCATCGCAAATAAAAAAAGACATGTAACATGTGCCTACCATTTTCCAGATAAGAAGGGGCCGTACCTTCTGACGGGTCTAGGCGGCGGGCCCGCCTCCCGTGTTTGGAATTGTTGTGCACAAACATGTTGTCTGACACGGCCAGCACGTGGCCGTCCACGTTGACTGTTGTCGATACAACAACCTGCAAAGATGAAGTGGATTTGAAAATGGAATTGGCAAAGGAAAGCACAGCCCCCTGTTAGGCAAAATAACAGCATCTTAAATATTGCAGAGCACAAGGAAACTTCGCCTGTTCCTGGAAACTTGACGGATGTGCATTCACAGCTTTTTTGGCTAATGGGGGTGTGTGGGTTGTTTTGTTTTGTTTTGACTCAAGATTGCTTCTCTTCAAAACCTGCTCCACTAATTACAGTTTAATCTCCTATTATGCTAACAAGTGAATTCAATTCAGAGAAATATTCTTCTAGCCATTAGCTTCAGAAACACCCCTCTAGCCACTCATTTTAAAGTCACTGTTTTGATTGATCCATTCACATATTGATTAGATGGTTTATCTAATTAAAATGAGTTCACTTGAGACTGGCCTCCCTTGAAGAGCTGGGAGGATTCAGAGCTGCCCCAAAAAGCCTTCATAAACCAGAACATTCCTACTGCCCACATTTTATCAGGAAAGGATCCCTGGGTCAATTTTACAATTACATTTAATGTCTGGGTAATGAACTTTTTTGCATCTGAAAAGGCTGAGTTGAATATGAATAGTGGGAGTGTTTTCAATCCTGGAAAGGTATCCTTTCTCAAGTTCACTGCAAAGGCTGGCAAGGACCCTGGGATGCCAAGGGAATGTCCTCTCTGTTGCAGTGACAGGCTCCCATTCTTGGGTCCGGGCACAAAGGATATCCAGGGGAGAGATGACCCTCTGAGCCTCCAGCTGCCTTGTGGTAGAGGGAGAAATGAAAAGGGCCAGGCAGGGATGACCTTGCAGATGCCACAGACCTGCCCAGGTGAGCTTGCAACAAGCATTGAGAAATGGCATCCCCTGAACAGACCCAGGGACCAGAAAGCTACAATCTGGCCCTGAGATTTCTCTGACAGAGGTGGTACGTTCATCCCCGACTAGCTGGAGTTGCAAAGATCTGTGGCCAGATTTCATCTGGGTCTTATAGAAGGACTCCTGGGGCTTGAGCCCAGCTTGGACCTGAAGGAAGTGCAGCTCCCTGCCGCAGTTTGGGCAGACTAGGCCAAGTCTGGGTCGGCACCACCCTAGGGAACCACAGCCCTACAGAGAACTGTGTGGCGGGTGCAGCTGAGTGGGAAACCGGAAGGGGATCCCAGTCAAGGTTCACCTTCCCTGTGAGGTCCAGACAAAACGTGCCACGTAAAATGAACTTCAAAGGAAGGCTACCGTAGGCCTCAGTGAATCAACCTTCTCAGTGTTGGTTCATCAGATGTACAAAATGTCCTGCATCAGCGTAACAGGGGAACCCATGGGGAGGGCGCAGGGGGATACACGGGAGAGCGCTGTACTTTCTGCTGAATTTTTTTTAGAAACCTAAACTTCTCTAAGAAAAATAAAGTCTATTAATAAAATAAACTAGTTACCTAATACAAAATGAATACAATTCACTGTATCCAATGAATACTTGAATACAAAATAATTAAAAGTAAACATGCAAATAAGTGGTATTGTAAAGGGTTTTAAAAAGCAGCCAAAGCCACGTGCTCGTATCTGAAGACACGTGCGAGTGATGGCTTTTCTTCGTAAATCTCAGGCTCCACAAGATGATGATGAAGGAGGGGCGGACACACTGCATCCCACCCAAGCACCCCCACTGGGGGCAGCTTCCTCGACATGTCCTCCCCTTGGGCACTGCCAGGATCGTTGTGGTCTCAACAGTGTCAAGCCACCTGGAACCTCAAAATATTGTAAGCGCCACCCCAGCAGCCCAGGTCCAGCCTTGGGTATCTCAGCTCCTTCCGTTTTTGACCACTGCCCACTGGATTTGTCCTTTGCAGCCCTGGTGGGAGGTGGCTGTGCTGCCACTGTGGTGCCATAAGTGGGCCTGGCAGCCTCTGCGTGAAGGATCCAGAGCCTGTTCCTCGTTACCCAGGTGCCCTCCTCATGCTGTACCTGCCAGGCCCAGCCCTGGGCATTGAAGACACTCTACAAATGCATTATCTGAATGTGATGCAAAGATGCGTGACTAACACTGAGGCGCAGACTTGGCCCTTTTTAGGTTCCTAAACCATGACAGGCTAAAGAAAGAAGAAGTAAAACAAAACATAAAAGTTTTTAAAGACAGTCTTTGCTCTGTCATCTATATATAGGTCACCTATGAAGGGAAAAGAGTATATGTAGTTCAGCAGAGAGAGCAGGTAAGCCGTGTCTGTGCCTCACCTGGGCCAGCCCTGCAAAGCACCTATAGGAAGCTGCTGAGATTGTGAAACCAGCTGAAACTACTGTGTAAGCCCTGACATCCTCCTAAGTCCAGTGACACCTTCTGAGAGGCGTGGGGATCAGCTAAAGAGACCAGAGGACATTCCAGTAACTACGGGGTCTGCAGTCAACCACAAGATCACCTGCAACTATCACCGTGTTCGGTCATCAGTGAGACAAAGAGGACACAGCCCCTCAGCCCTGCCTGACCTCCATTCTGCTTAGAAGGATCAATATCCCCAGTGCCCTGTGAAGCCTAGTGCGTGACAAATGGAAGCAGGCCCAACTGTTTGCAGGAAGCACCATCCCCAGCTGCAGACATTACTGTGGGCAGGCGCAAAGAGGCCGCCTCCTCTGACCAGCTGACCGGGCAGGCACGGAGACAGATGTCACGTGATCCACTAAAGGACTGAGGCATAAGTTAAATATCTGAAAAGCACTTTGAGCTATTTGATGGGAAAATAGTGTAAATCCCAAACAGGGATCATTCTGCTCTTGAGCCATTCATCCAAGCTAGTGGTGTGTTCCATTAGCCATCAAATTCTTCTCTGGCTGGTAGGTACCAGCAGCACTTTTGTATCCGAGCCCAGGTTATTTTTACAATTAAAATCCGCAAAATCATCCAATGTGTCTACCCTAAAGTAGCTTCCTAGTTGTTCAACAAAAAAGGCAAGAAAAACAAGAATCTATCATAATGGGAGATAAATCTATCATAATTTATGCCTGACTCCACCAGCTACCCCTCTGTATCCATGTTTTAAATAAATTCTTCTGGGGCAAACCAGAGACAGGACTTAGCCTGGGTTTAGGGTGAGACTAGCAGCTAGGCACGGGATGTGGGCAGTAAGAACGCAGTAAACCTCGGGGAAGGAAGCAGAGGCCAAGAAGACACTCTGGAAGTGGCAGAGGTCTGTTCTAAGCAGGCCCAGATCCCACTATGTGGAGGGTCTAAGATCTGGAATATTGCCAAAAGGTTGCATTCTGGTTCCCCTCCCACTAAAAATCAATCCATCAATCAATCCCAAAATAAGTACTTTTGGGCCGGGTACAGTGGCTCGCGCCTATAATCCCAGCACTTTTGGAGGCTGAGGCAGGTGGATGACTTGAGGTCAGGAGTTCTAAACCAGCCTGGCCAACATGGTAAAACCCCATCTCTACTAAAAATACAAAAAATAGCTGGGCATGGTGGTACACACCTGTAATCCCAGCTACTCAAGAGGCTGAGGCAAGAGAATCACTTGAACCTGGGAGGTAGAGGTTGCAGTGAGCTGAGATCACAGCACTGCACTCCAGCCTGGGCTACAGAGCAAGTCTCTGCCTCAAAAAAAAAAAAAAAAAAAAAAAAAAAAAGAGCTTTCACATGGCCATGTTTTCAAAGCTGATTTCGTTCTGTTGTGCCCACATTAGACTAGATGAATCTGGCATACCAAATATACCAGATCATTCTTAAAGCATTTGCAAATTTTTATCAAACACACCAATTCCAGTTTGCTTCCAAGCCCTTAAAGAACTCAAGAGTACTCCTGAACAGTTGCAAACTTAGAGAAATCAAATTTCATAGGAAAAGTGAGGACCACGGTCCACGTGTCTTTGAGAAATGTATACCTGGAATCTCCGCATATCTCGAGGGTTGCCTGCATTCTTCAAACAGTTCTGATTGCACTTGAGGAAAAACTTTAGAAAGAATCTATAAAAAAAAAATACAAAAAGATGATATTTGTTAGGGTTATCGGACAAAAGACACAAACTTTTTAAAAGACACTCTTGTGCAGGAAGGAGTGGAGACTCAACCCCACCCGCTTCCACTCACGTTCCTCTAGGGGGCGACATTGAGAAGAGGCTCTGGGAGAGGTGGGGAGGAGGCGCCCAGAAACAGCCACACAGGAGGGCAGTGAGTTGCATTTGCCTTGATGCTATGGATGTCCAAGCTTTACGATAATAGCTGTGACTTTCGTGTTGGCATTTTCTGGCTGGATCTTTGCACAACTGCCTGTTAACCATAGGGGAAACATCTGCCCAGACAGGCCTACCATCTCCAACCAATAAAAAATGAAGGATGCCTAGTTAAATTTGAATTTTGGATAAGCAAAAAATAATTGTTTAGCATAGGAGTGTCCCAAAGCATACCATCACTAAAAAATTGCTGTTGATCTGAAATGGAAATTTCACTGGATGTGCTGTATCTTATCCAGCAACCCTAATTCCAGAGGCTACCCCTGCCTAAGCAAACACACTTTAAAATATGGATTTTAAGAGCTACCACAGTGCCTGTAATCCCAGCACTTTGAAAGGCTGAGGTGGGCAGATCACTTGAGGTCAGGAGTTCGAGACCAGCCTCGCCAACATAGTGAAACTCCATCTCTACTAAAACTACAAAAATTAGCCGGGCATGGTGGCATGCACCTATAATCCCAGCTACTTGCGAGGCTGAGGCAGAAGAATCACTTGAGCCCAGGAGGTTCAGTTAGCCAAGATTGTGCCACTGCACTCCAGCCTGAGTGACAGAGCAAGATTCCATCTCAAAAAAAAAAAAAAGAGTTACAGCCTTGTTTTTTTTTTTTTTGAGACGGAGTTTTGCTCTTGTTACCCAGGCTGGAGTGCAATGGCGCAATCTTGGCTCACCACAACCTCAGCCTCCTGGGTTCAGGCAATTCTCCTGCCTCAGCCTCCTGAGTAGCTGGGATTACAGGCACGCGCCACTGTGCCCAGCTAATTTTTTGTATTTTTAGTAGAGATGGGGTTTCACTATGTTGACCAGGATGGTCTTGATCTCTTAACCTCATGACCCACCTGCCTTGTCCTCCCAAAGTGCTGGGATTACAGGCGTGAGCCACCGCGCCTGGCCGGGTACAGCTTTTAAGTGATTGGGGGCCTGAGGCAGGAGAATCACTTGAACCCCAGAGGCAAAGGTTGCAGTGAGTGGAGATCGCATCACTGCTCTCTAGCCTGGCCAACACAGTCAGACTCCATCTCAAAAATATATATATATAAGAACTGATTGGGGAGCATGTTGTTTTAACCAAGAATTCTTGATGCGGTAATGAAACTGTTTCTGGGGCAGAAAGCAAGAAGCAGCAGACATTCTGCAGGGCTGGGGAGGCAAGGCTGCAGTGAGCACTCTTTCCATTTCCCGCCATGCCTGGCCCTTATGTTTCATGGCAAGAAGATTCAGGGGTCCTGACAGTGTGTTGAGATGCTGTGACTGAAACATCATCATGTTGTCCTCCCCATTCCTGCATGCTCAGTGACACTGCAGGCCAGCTGGCCTCCGGTCTGAACTCAGGGATCCTGGGAAGCTGGGCTCTACCATCACCCACAGGAAAAGCAGGTGAGGGGGGTCTCTCCCTACACAACCTCTGCCTCAACTTGAAAAGGCCACAACCAAGAGACCCCAGAGCTGCGGAGTATGTGCCGACAGACCCACTCTGCCAGGGGTCAAGCATCCCACTCAGCAAGGTGGTCAACACAAACCTTTCTCTATTTTCTCCCAAAATATCATCTGTCCTACTTGGTGATTATTCATTTCTGATGAAGTTTCACAAGACTTTCTTACATTCAAGGTGCCTGGCTGGCAATCAGAATATCAGAAAATAAAAAGACTCAACAGACCAAGACTCATGTCTCGAACTGCACTCCCAGCATACCCTGGGTGACTTCTAACTACCGCAGAAGAAAACCCAATTGGTGGGGGAAAGAATAGTGGCCACTTAATTAAATGTTCTTGCATACCACAAGGCCTTACCATTTTAGGCCAGAATTTACATCTTTTATTAACTCACCTCACCTATACGCTTAGCTCACAATGCCTCTTCACACCATCTGCCATCAGCATACAG